>JAAAKQ030101930.1:3084-14359 GCA_010016005.3 Zanna intricata
TTCGAATCAAACTTAATCTCATTTTCTTTTTTTTAACTTTTTTTTTTTATTTTTAATATATTGATTTATTAATAATTATTAACCTTTGATTGTAAAAATTTTTTTAAATAAATAACAATTCAATAATAACATTAAAAAAAAAAATGAACAAAATATCAGAAGTTTTTAATGAAATAAAAGTTTATGTACTTTTCATAAAAAAAAAAAAAAAAAAAAGATTGTATATGTAATTTAATAACCGTAGAAGGAAGTCATGTAGTCTCCAAATAATTTTATTTTTTTAATTTAATTTTCGTCTATATTCATGCAAGATGTAATTGGATATTTAGGTATTTAATTTAAAGTTAAAAAACTTGGTATTTTAAATACAGATCCCACGCTTCCTTTTTGTTTTTTGGTCTTAAAACTTTATTTCTTATAATAAATATCCACTTCATTATGTTGACTAAATTTTCTACAATATTATAAAACAAGGCTAATAAAATTGTAGTTTACTAAAAAAAAAAAATAGTAAATAAATAAAAAGGGACCATCTCGACCAATTAGACCTAAATATCATTCCAGCACTGAGATGGATATAACAAAATATTTATGTCAAATGAATTTTTTGGCATTCGAAATATGGCTAAAAAATTGTTTACAAATAATTTTGAATATTCCCCATCCCTTTATACTTTGTTCTTGATGATATAAGCATATAAACTTAGAGCTTGTACGTGGTATACGAAAATTAACTTTTTTTTTGCACATCCTATGCCTGACCTAGATTCGAATCTGGAATCTCAGGTAGAAAGGCCGAGACGCTACTTACTACTCTGATACGGAGAACGGCAGTTGATTTAAAACTTTTGAAATTTTAATAATCTAATTAGTAAATTGATCGTACTAGAGTTCATTTTTCTACAAATAGTATGCTTACATTATTAATGGTGAAAATAAACCCCCGCAAATTTTTTAAATTTTGTCTAAACTTTATTTTCTCTATAGAATTTATTTGAACCATTTTTTAAGAATTCATAAAAAAACTATAATAAAATAAACTAAAAAAAAAAAAAGAATTCATAAACTATGGAATAGTTTAATAACTATTCCAGAGATATTAATCAAAATATAGGAAAACACAAGTACGAACATACAAATCCGGAAATTTTTATGATTTTTTTTTTTTTTTTTTTTTTTTTTTTTTTTGGTATTTTTAGACTAACGAGATCTTGGGAAAGTCAAAATTTTCAAATATTTCATACCCAAAATTTAGGTCCATCGCTATACTTTTAAGAAATAGTATCCAAAAATAAATAATAAAAAAAAAATAGTCCTCATTTAACTTCTCGTGATACAGTCATTTATGTAACTTTGATTTCCCAACTATAATTCAACTTTGTGTTAAAGTTATGAAATTCTACCATTCATTGTCTAATTAAACTCTTTCAGTAATATATAACCACATTTTAAACCAGCGAACCAGTTTTTTTTTTTTTTAACAACCAATTTATGCTAAAATTTGTATGAATTATGCTCACTTAAATTTATTATTTTACGTATTTTATTTCGTAGCTTTGTTCTTTGTCAAGGCAATTCATCTAATCTTTTTGAAATAGGTAATACAATTTTTGGAATATATTCATATATAACATTTAATCTATAAGTATCGAAAATTTCTTTGTAGATTTAAGCAGTAGATTTGTTTTACATCATTAAGAAATTTTTTAGCTCTCGAATTTCACAATCCAAGGGGTTATTTATTTTAGTATTTCGTTTAATTAGCTTCTGTACGTCATCTAATGTAAATATGACTAGATAATTGTTTTCATGAGATGGTTACTAATACAAATAAACGTGTTACTCAAGCACAATTTATTTCCAAAATATAAATCTTGTTTTTCCATACGAAGGCGATAATAGGTTGTCTAAATAAACTGGTGGAAATGTCTAAAGAGATAATTGCATAGTTGGCATTTTTACAGATGCCAAATTGATAATTATGTTGTGTTATCAACTATAGAGAGTCTAAAAAACAACCTCTGGTGAAGCCCATCAGGACTAGCAGCGGAGGTGATTGTGTGGCAACCCGGATCTTCATAAATCGGGTGTCTTCCCCTGGGGGGGGGGGCGTTAGGATATCCGATTGCTATACAATAAATTCGGTAAAATACATGTCCTATAAAGCCCGGGAGAAAATAATATTTCTATAAATTGAACAATTTTCATCTAATGTAATAGAGACATCGCTGGTACACGGTTATAGTTTGAATAACTAATTGGGTAGGTGTTATTTTATTGTCGACTAATATTTTTATAGTTAGCTTAATTATTAATTAATTTAACGTCTTTGTATTCTTTATTATAATTTCTTAATTTCTCTTATTGTTAATTGATCGTATTTAAAATAGTTTTCACAATTTCACCGAAAGAAATGAAAGGGAACAGTTCACTTTTATGGGAATGAAAGAATGTAATCTATCAGCCTTATTCTCGCCAACACAAACAGTACAACTTTTAAAACATGATATTGTAACAATATATTGTTGCTTAATGTAGTACAGTTTATTTTAATACCACTCTCTCACTTTCATTTTAGAATTTTATTTTCAAATCATCTCACACCCTCTCTCATTCTATTTATTTATTTATTTTTTATTTTTATTTTTTTTCTCTCTTTTGTGGATATTGTTAAAAAAAAAATATGTTACTTTTTTCTATTTACTTCCTTCCGCTGTATATCTCAATGACTATGATTAATAATACGTGACTTACACACAGATATTAAAAAAGAATACATTATAAACTACTGTTATGTTATTCGTTTTGATATCATATCAACATCTTGTAGAAACGTCGCCCGCTACATATCATTTAATATCAGAATTGTTTTCTTTTTTCTTTTTTTTTTAAGATAATCTTCTTGTTACATTCCTTTCTCTCTTTTTGTTTTCTTTTATTTTTATTTGTTTCATTGTATGTGGGTGGTAGATTGCCTAAAATTTAAGTTATTTTTATTTTTCCGGCAAATGTAGTTAGAATAACTAATGGAAAGAGAAAAATATGATGATCATGGTAAAAATTGGGTATCGGGTTTTTTTATAAATTTTTACTTTTTAGAATCGAACTAGTTTACAAAGAGCAAAAAAAACATATGTATGTGGAACGGAACGCAAGGATGTCGGAGGGTGCATTACCCTCCTATTTTCTGCAGTATACGGGCTTGCGCCCTTTGCTGCTGTGTAACTCTACTGAACTGGCGGGTATACATAAATAAAATGACTGTAATTTTTTAACAATATTTAATCTGTAACTAAGCAACTACCATAATATTTTAACATCATTTCTGTTGGAATTTCTGTCACAAGTACACATTTATATAGTTGCTGTTAAAAAAAAACCTAATAGAGTTTTGTTTTACGAAGCGGTAGGAGTTTGAATTAATAGAACAACAGTTACAAGGAACAACTAGTTCAAACAACACTAAAAGGAGATAAAAAACATAGGATTTTAGTTTAAAAAAAGTTAAACAAATAGTTACCTAAAAGGAAAAAGTCTATAACCAAATAAAGGAGGAAGTTTTTTAATAAAGAAAAGTCTTAACTCTTATAAAAGAGAAAATAGAACCTTTTATTTAGAAAAGGAAACAGTAAATTTAGTTCAAGAAAAACACAAGAGGAGTTGTGAATATTTAAAAGAAAAATAAAATAAAAAAAACTCTTTTTAAAGTAATAAAAAAAGTTAAATTTAAGAAAAAAGTAAACAAGCGTAAGGACAACTTCTTTTTTTACAAGAAATTCAACAAGAAAAGTTTACTTGATTTAAGTTAAAACCAGAAAAAATTATTTAAAACTGTTTCAGAGGAAAAAGGATTAATTAGAAGAAATACAAAAAGGAACCTCTACAACAACCTAACTACCTAAACTTTAATAAAAAAAGGTATCTATAAATTAAACAAAAGGTGATCTAATTTAAATATAAAGAAATAAAACTGGTAGGACAATAACTATTGTGGCGGGGTGGGATTAAGCGGTGGGGTGGTGGGCCCCCATCCTGATAATTTTCTTATCTTTTTGTAATCAGGAATTAATTTTTTTAAGTGTTATGTAAGTTTTTTTGTACTACAAAAAATATTTTCAATAAAATTTTCAGAATTTATTTTTTTAAATCTGTTTTTATATTTATTGTGTAGATGATATATTAATAGGGATCTAAATTTCCAATGAAATTGATCTACAAAATTTGGAAAGCTACAAGCTAAAAAATTTTATACATAGGCTTATAAATATTTATATATAATAAAACGACAATTTAAGTGAATGGTATTTTCCTAATCCTGATATCTCAAAATGTAAAGAAAATTTATTTTAACCCTCACTCTCACCATGGGACCAAAAGACAATACCGTACTTTCATCCAAAAGTCGTTAAAAAGAAATCTAGCTTATAGATATTGAAGTATATGAAAATTGCCTGTAAACCTGATAGATGATTTTAATTTTTGCACCATAAAATGAATTTTCATTAAGTTTTAGCTAAAAAAAAAAGGAAATATGAATAAAATCAGTAGTCATATGTATAAAATGTTTGTATGTATTTACTAAACAGGAATTCTTTATAATGCTGTGAAGACTTAAATTTGCTTATCTGCATGCGATAAAAATTCTAATCTGAGAATTGTACTATGCTTTTTTTTTCCAAATAAAAAGACAATTTAAAAATTGGTATATTTGCTTTTGTTTTGTCCTTATTAAATTATGTTTTTGAGGTCAGAACATTAGTTTTCATTCTTCTAGAAGAATTCAATATATTAGAATGTTCAGTAGGCGGTAAATTTATAAAGAATTGTAGTTACAAGAAAGAAGATAATAAAAACGAATAAACTCAAATAAAGGGAAACTTAATTTTAAAAATAAATTTTATGAGGTATGATAAAGAGAGATGAGATTCAATAAATTTTGGTTTTTCTATAAAAGTTAAAACATCTAAAACAGACTCTGATTCCTATATGAAGTTACTAATCCATTCTTATAAATGTTATATAGTGTGTGAAAAATATAATTATTTTAAATTCAAGTCTGATTTCTATTAAAAGTATTCTTTGAATGAAATTATGGCACTCGTTCAGATTCCACATTGGTTCTTCCTTCAAGACAGAAGGGCAAAAAGTAGATTATTTGTTTCCTTAGTAGTTAGTTTTGTGTTTAATTCTGTTGTTTGCAAAGAGTCCGTTTGCTATTCGGGAGTTATCTGACAGGCTTAACTAGTTGATATTAGACATCCAACAAAGTGCTCATCAGGTATAAATAAATTCATTTTTCTGATGGTATACAAACTTTTACCAACTTTAGCCATGGTTGTAGCTGGGTTGGTTCATAATACGATACTTTCTCATTCCATGCAACCCAAACGAACTTTTTCGTGGACCTGTTTTTGGGTAGTTGTTTAAATTCATATTGGAATAGAACATTTTATAGCAGTCAATAAAAAAGTTGAATGTTTTCATTATTGATAACTAATGCTGACTTCATCTTTTTAAAAATTCCCAAATTTCCTGAAAGATTGTGCTCGAGATAAATTTTCAATACATTGAGAAGTCTTTGATACCCTTTCTTCTGAATGGCATTTTTTTCTCATGTACCTTTAAAGGTAAATGATCTTTTATTGTCACCCTCCTTAAGATGTTAACCATAATCCCTTCTTTCCTAATTTTTAATTCTGTAGGTCTAAGCCTGACTATGTTAGAGTTTTTGTCATCCGGGACTACCGTTAGGTATTGCTTCAGAGGATGAGATGAATTAACAATTTTTTAGCGAGAGAAAATATAATACCTGACCGGGATTGGAACTCGGGACCTCCGGATGAAGACCGAGACGCTACCACTCTCGCTATAGAGGACAGTGAATTTGTTAGACTGATGAGGTCAATCCTTCCAGTTCAGAGGTTGCCATCTACCGATGTCTTAAATGCTTCAGAAAAAACTGAACTTCCTAATTCCTTCTAAAATACAAAATATATCTACTACTCTTATCTTCATGAGTTTGATGCTCCAAGTAACTGTCATTTTCCCCTGTCCTTTTTTTTCAAGAGATTTTTTGTTATGAATTTTTCTGATTGGTTAGAAAAAAGTATTATTAAATGTCAGTTGATGATATGTAGTAAATTTAAATATACATGCGCATGCGTATATGAAAGAGAGCGTGCTTGTGTGAATGAAATTCATATGTAATAAGGTATCATAAATACAAAAACGTTACCTGGTAAACAACTTTCTACTAAATGTAAATCATCTTCTGTTAACTGGTTGAAAATAATACTTAAAATATTATCTTGAAATACCAGTCATCTTTTTGACTACATGTTATTTACGACATCTTAATATATTAATAATAGCACAGTTTAAAAAACATCATATGGTACCGGAAGTAGGAACCAATAAAAATTTTTAATTTATTGTTGATAGACAGTTTTGTACTTTATTATTTAAAAATAAAAAGTTAACTTTAATGTTATCTTACGTTATTAAATTATTTATTTTTATAATTTCTTAATGGCAGGCTGTTTTGGAAGTACGGGTTTATGTCTAATTGAAAATATACCTTATAATTTATTGTTTGTTCTTTAATTGTTAGATGCATTAATGTATAGATTTATTTGCTAATTAATACGTTTTCGAAAAATAATTAATATATGAGTGTTTCTTTTTTTTATTTTTTTTACCATTCTCATAAATGATTTTTATTGCAAAATGGAAAGTCATAAATGACTTTTTCTATGTTAAATTAATAATAAATTAAAATTTTTCTTTAGAACAAAAAATTCAGTTATTCGTTTATATCTTCTCGTTTTCTCTCTTTTTAACTTTTTTATTTGTCTTTTATACCTTGGATTCTAATATGAAATTAATTGTTCCTGATTGGCTAAATAAAGAACAAATCTTATTAATATCAGGAAAAATACCAGAACATCTCTTCTTTTCAAATTATTGTTAGATGATTTCTACTGGAATTTTATCCAGCCATTTTTTTTTTTTAACCTACAGAACCACCGTTAAGGTATATCTTCAGAGAATGAGATGAATGAATTGTAGCTTGTGTGAAAAATGCCATGTCTGACCGGAATTCAAACCTCTGGATGAAAGGCCGAGACGCTACCACTCGCGCCGCGGAGGCCTTATCCAGCCATTAAAAGGATTTATTTTTTTTGACATCATGAGTAATTTTTATTAAAAAATATTTAAATCGTGTGTAAATAGTATTTTTATCATGTTTTTTTAATGAGCGAATAATAATTCTTTTTTCCTAAAAAGAAAAATAACTGATCAGGAAATTGCCAAATTTACAATTATAAAAAAAGTTTCGCACTTGTATTCACAGATAATACATCTTATAAAAAAGAATGACTCGATTTCAAAACTATACATCTGTGACTGAAATATGTACCATTTGAAAGTGCACGTCCTAAAGGTTCAAATAACGGCCACTAGATTGCAATATTAGCGTATAATCATATATAAACCTCAGTCATAAACAACATGACGTTTGTGCAACAGAATTTTTTTTTGTTCTATAATTTTGCAGGACAGACACCGATTCGACAGCAGTTTAGGAAAGACCCACCATCGGCTATGAACAGATACATCGCTAGTATAAAGTAATTTGAATAATCAGGGTGTTTATATAAAAGGAAGAGTCCAAGGCGACCATGCAGTTCAGAGGAAATTGTGCAACGAATTCAAGAGACATTTCAGCAAGCCTGAAAAAGTCTACTTCTCGCACTAGATCAGAACTTTTTATCCATCATATGATTGATCATACGATGGATAATAATGATGAATCATAACGATGGATGATCATGATTGATCATTGAATCATCGTATGATTGTTCGGTATATGTTAAGACTATGCTTGCATTTCAGATCATACCTATTACAACTGAAAACTATTGGTTCGTACCGCTGATCCTTTCAATAATAAAGCAACATTTAATTTAAGCGGAAAAGCTTTATTCGTATAGGGAACTTTAGAATCCGCATACGATTGTACAACAGGGACGAGATTTACCTAAAATTAATGTGTTTTGTAAGGTTTCATTTACAAAAATTTATGGCCCTTCTTTTTATGAAGAAAAAGTAGGGCCATAAAACACAGTATAAGGACATTCTTATCATAAGACAGAATTGGCTTTTTCCATGACTGAATGAAGACTCTATTTTTTAGAAGTTTTCTAACTATTCTTTGTTTTATTCAACTTATTTTACACTATTGTTTTCAAAATTAAATACTAAATTTTTTTTTATTATCCATTTAACAAAGATATTGTACATCAAACATAAAAAAATCTAATGTGGACAATGCATGACTTCCTTGTACGAAAACCTAAAAATAATACGATTCTAAATTATGTTATTCAATTAATATTAAACAATCAAATATTTCACCAAATTTGTTACATATACATATATGTAATAATGCCTTTTTAATTACATACACACATTTTTAAAAGCTCATAAAATTTTATTTCACTAACTTCTGTTTTTCTGTTATATTTTTTAAAAATTTTAATTACTGAATTATTATTTATTTATTTTTTTTTACAATCATGGGTTAATAATTATTTACATAAAAATCGATATATTTAAATTGAAAGATAAAGTTAAACAAAAAAATAGAAAATTAAGTCTATTGGAACCGATGTTCCATCCTTTAGAGGATCCAAATATTTTATTAATTAAAATTTTATTTGGCTGTAAGTCTGGAACCAATGAAAATAAGTACCACTTATGTACCACTGAAAAGTTTTCAATGAGGGCTTATTATTGCAGGTAAGAAAGAGTCCAGAATCCAAATTTTAAGGATTTTGGTTTTTGTTTGGACACTTTTGTTTCAGTCGATTGCAATTAAAAAGGGAGGTGCATAATTAGATATTACAAAAATCGTAAATCCAAAATTTCAACATCCTACGCCTAATGGATTTTTCAGTTATGCGAGATTCGTAGGTACATACGTACAGACGTCGCGCTGAATTTAGTCAAAAAGGATTCAGAATGGTCAAAAGGGATATTTTCGTTGAAATCTGAAAACCGAAATTTTTGCGATCACAATACTTAATTATACTTCGTACAAGGAAGTAAAAACAGTGTTTATCACCTCAATTCATTGGTTTCCAACTCCAAATTTCTCAAAACTACTACAGATACGGTAAGTTTTTGGTTACTATGTCCGATACGTCATTTTATCCGATGTCACTATAAATGATACTTACTGTGTGTGCATGTACGTATATATTTATTGTATAATGTATTATACGTACATATATATATATATATATATATATATATATATATATATATATACGTAGAATTATTTAAAAAATAAAAACTGACTTCAAAAAATAATAGAACTAAGATGTTACAAGTAATTATTATTTTTTTTTTTTTTATTATTATATTTATTTATAAATTTTTATTTTTTTATTTTTTCCATCACAAATTAAACATAATATTACGTAATATAGTCCCTCAACCAACCACTAAGCGGCTATACGGGATTCCTAAATGTAAAATGGGATATCAAGAGCATATTAAATAAAGTATCTCACGATCTTACCTCAATTTTAATTCGCTTAGGTGTACACTTGATAATATATGTACCTAACTAAGCAGCTATAAAGTGTTCTTATATAATATTTTTAATTCTCACATCTTATTATTGTATTATATTTTTGTAGATCTCATTTTATATTAGTAGAACTTCTGTTACCAATTTTGCTGTAGGATTGAGCTGTTGTGTTTGATGTAGGATTTGTGTTTTTTTAACTAGTGTTTAATGGTACCGACTTCAAGAATAGTTATTCTTTTATTTAATAGTTATTATTTTAGTTAGTTAAATATTTTACTTAATTGGTAAAAATATAATTATTTGTAACATTTTTATTACTATTATTTTTTGAAGTCCATTGTAATTTTTATTTTTTAATTATTTTATTATTTGTAGAAAAATGTATTTACTATATCATATTTTGTTATTCTTGCATAGTTTTCCTTTTTTATGCGTTATTATTTTTACCGTAATTTATTTTTAACAAAACAAGTTTGTGATTATTTATTAACCACACCACAAATTATCAGATTGTAAATACTAGTTACTAAGATTTCACAGATTATAAATTTCACCAATCCGGGAATTTACCCTTCTTCGTCATTTAATTTTTTACTGACATTTCGAAGAACAGTAGGGTGTTACTTTCGATCGCTTTGTGTAAATGGGGAATGAAAATGAATTTTCTTTATGATTTTAGGATTGAAGTACTAAAAGAGCATTTGGGTCTTGGCCCAATAATCTACTAATACTAATTACTAATACGTTATACGTTTAAAAACAGCGATTGTGGGGGAACAACAGAAAACACCCGAACATTCACTTTAATTGTGGTTTCCTTATATATATTTGCAAGCCTGTATATAAAATTTGTAGCTCAAAAATAGTCAAAACTACAAAATCAATTTCTTTGAAATTTGGATATGCTTTAGTAGTTAAGTTGTGTATTTGAAAACTTTACGAAGATTAGTCGAGTCGTTTCTGAGTTACGCTCAATTTAAGGTCAACAAAAGTCATTGTAACCTAAATTGGAAGTATTCTTTCGGTTGCCTGTTGAGATTGAGGGGTGAAAATGAATATTATTTACGTTTTTAGATATGATTACAAAAATACCATTCAGATATAACATTTTGAAGCTCGAAAATCTAAAAAACTACTTAATTTCATTGAAATTTAGATATGTTATTGTAGTTTATTTGAAGTTGTGCATTTGAAAATTAGATGTATACTCGTTGAGTCCATTCATTTTTGAATTACGCTAACTTTAAAGTCAACACCAGATAACATAATCTCAATTTTGTTGTTATGTTGATTCTATAGTGGTTTATTTTTCATACACGCTTATGTAATGAGTCACAGTGAGTTTAAACTTGCTGCTGGTACGTAGAACCAACTCGTTAATCCAACGTATGTAGTGCGTTGTATTCTGAAAATTAGTGGGTTTCTAATTGCGAAACAGTGAGGACGACGGACTTTTTTTGACGTGATGTCTTATAAATTGATGGACGCAGGCCGCGCACGGTTCGGGCGCCTTCGAATTTCTTCGTGTGCGGGTCTGACGTGCAAGGCGTATACAAGCTCTCGACTATATCGGATAGCTCCGTATCGGCTCGTTTTGTCATGAGACACGTGAGTGAATGAATTCCAGCGTGCACATTGGATTGTTTATCTTTGTTCATTGTTTATAATGTGAATTAG
>JAAAKQ030101941.1:0-14359 GCA_010016005.3 Zanna intricata
TTATTTGCTGCTGAGTTAATTATCCTAAAATCACCTGACCAAAAGTCGTTTTCCTCTTTCCATCGAACCTCGCTAATCCTATAACATCTACATTTAACCTATCCATTTCCCTTTTTAAATTTCCTAACCTACCAACCTGTTGTAGACTTCTAAAATTCCACGCTCCGACTCCTAGAATGTTATTTTTTAATTTTCTGGTGACCCCTTCCTTAGTAGTCCCCACCTGGAGATCCAAACAAGGGACTAGTTTATCTCTGGAATTTTTTACCAAGGAAGGTGCCTCCATTATTGGTTTTGAAAATGCAGAGAGCCACATTTTCTTGGAAAAAATACAGCTGCAGTTTTCCATTGCTTTCAGCTGCGCAGTGCTCAAAAGATTGAGTGATGTTGCTATGGGCATTTAAGTCTTCTGATCTACGCTCTGAACAACTACTGAAAGAGCTACTGCCCTCTTTCAGGAATCATTCCTTAGTCTGACTCTTAACAGATACCTCTCTGATATGGTTGCACCTTCGGTCTAGCTGCTCTGTATCACTGGGCACGCAAGTCCCCCACCCCACCATAGGCAAGTTCTCATGATTCGTAGAAGGAGAAATATTATTATCTTCATTATTATTCTAATGAATGTAGAAGTTTTATTTAATAACATTATTGCAATTCAAATGTAATATTACAATCTAATAATATTTTTATTGATTAGTTTTAAGCGATTTATTTATTTTGGTACTTTTTTTTAAAAATTCTTAATTATTATTTTTTTTTTTTTTTACCAGTTCAGTGATTGAATGGATGACAGAACAGTATCATCTACGTTATTCTTTTAATTTTTAATTAATTGAACTTTAACACTAAACATAATTCTTTATGAATGAATGTTATTTTTAATTACATAATTACTATATAAAAGTATGATAATATCTTCTTTATTTGTTGAAAGTATAATTCCTCAGTTGTATTCTGTTTTGAATTTTGTCTTAATTCAGAATATTTTTGTTTTATTAGTTTATCGACTTATGTATCTTGCTGGGATGTGATTATTGTGAAAGTATAAAAGGTGTAGGTCCCAAGAGAGCGATTGATCTTATTCGTCAGTATCGAAGCCTTGAAAAGATAGTTGAAAATATAGATCTGAATAAATATCCGATAGCTGAGAAATGGACTTATAAACAAGCTCGTGAACTTTTTCTTAACCCAGAGATTGCAGATCCTGATACGATAGAGGTATGTAGAATAATAAAACTAATTTTACTAACTTTTAACTTGAAATATTTAGTGAATTAAGTTTTAACATAACTGTCATTGCTGTTTGTATTATGCGATGGAATTTTTCAACTGAAATCCTGAACTATGAAAATCAGAGTAGTTTAATAGTTGACTCCACTTAAGATCCCACATTTAATCCTTATTGATAATGTTCTTCAGATATCTGATAAGTTCTATTTATCAGCTAGGATAATTATTTCATCTACAACTGAAGGGGGAGTTTCTTCACAAAGTGAATTATCTTTTCTGTTAATTTTATGTCAATCCTCCGAATACCCTAGAATAGTACTACTTTGATTAAAAAGTAAGATTCTTCTATCTGTTTTATTGATGTACAATAATATGTAATGTAATCATAATTTTTTTCATGAAATACCAAAGCCTAAATGTTTCCCGTATTATACTACAAACTACAAACTTATGACTAATTTTTATTTTGTGCTTTTTACATCATGCTTTATGAATTAGTATATCATATCTTGCAAAAAACTTTGTAAGTGTTAAAAACGAGAGTAGTATATAGCAGAGGAAACACTTAAAAGGATATCATTTCATTCATATCCTTTTAAGAATAATGCTTTTAAGGATTATGGTATCCTTTTAAGCTTTCACTGGATGTGAACATCTAGTGAAAGCATTTACTGCTGTTGTTTACAAAAGAGTACTGAGCAGACAACCTACAATAATCACTCATTGGTCGATCTCATTTTAATAAATTAGTTCAGCTCAGCTTAGCAGATGTAAAACTTAAACTTGCATTGTAGTAAACAATTTACAAATTGTAAATTTTTTAAAAATATAAAAAAAATGAAAGATTATTGGTCTTTTAATTTGTTTTGTAAATATATGTAATCAAAATTGACATTTTTACTAGTATGTTAATAAAAAATAAGGGGGAAAATTATGAGATTGTTAAAAAGAGGTGCTGCCATTTGAGAAGAATGTAAGTGGTACTGTTGTTAAAAAAAACACTGAAAAGAAACATTTCCTCTTGACAACTTTATTAATAGGTGTTTCAAAACACATTTCACATCTCAGGAATACACTTCCTTTGAAGAAAACATAATAATAGAAATTAATAAATAGTTGAAGAAAGTTAACCAATTTTTAATAATTATTTAATATATTAGTAAAAATTGAATAATTATAAACTTTGTAATGTAAAAATGAAAGCAATTTTCTTGACATAATTACTAACTGTTTAACTTATTTATTTTTTTTGTGATGTAGATTACCAGAAGCATTTTTTTTTTGTGAAATTATACATATTAAGGAAAAATTATAATTATTAGTTAATACATTATCCTAATATCTTGTATGATAATTTTCATTGCTTTTCATCTTCAACACTGCTAAAAATGATAAGTGGACAAAGTGTTGAGGAACTATGATTTATCAACCGAGAGACTTGAAAATAATTAAAATTTACATTTTTATAGCTGATGGATACATCATAAGTCATATAAGCTATTTTTTGGTTGAAAAACACTCAACATGTTTTTGTGTATTTATATTGAATGATTGCTTATAAAACAGTGAACTCAATTTCTTATCAGTATTTTACTACCAGTTTTTTTAATCATTTGCTAAAGAATAAGAAAAAATATTCATCAAAGAACAGTGTAAATAATAGAATATACAAGATTGTGGTGATTGTCCTCGTTAGCTTCCTCAGAGAGTAATTACTGTGTTTATAGTGCAGCTAATATGAGGTTTGAATAGAAGAGGAAAAACTCTTTACTCAGTTATTTATAAAAGAGAAGTACATCTACTGAACAAATTTAATTAGAAAATAATTATAAAAACTTGAATTGTAGTAAACAATTTACAAATTGTAAATTTTTTAAAATGAGGCAGGATGCCCAATATTTTTATTTTCTTGTTTTTATTTTATGTATGATGCATTATGTTCTGCAATCTATTTTGATAAATGAAAATAGAGAAAATTAGGAAATTTGTAAAATAATAAGTTAGGAATTTTTTTTTGTGCAGGTACACCTAAAACATGCTACTCATAATTTAAGCAAGAATGCAAAAAAAAAATACACTGAAATAATTAATTACTTACTATTTTTGGAGGTTTTTCATTTACTAAAATAAAATAAGTTTCCAATGATACTTAACAAACAGTAGTTTTTAATTAATAGTACTGGTCAACATAAAATTTGGAACTGAAAAGGTAGTAGGTGTTCTATATAGTATTTCATATACAGAATCTGAGTATGTATTTCGAAACAACCCATCATGTAATGTTCTAAAGTTACAATCCCTTAAATTTATTTGTTCCATCATTTGTGGAACAAACAATATAAATAAGTTACTATGTCTGTATGTTTACTTATACGCATCTGATTTATATTTTGATGCATGCTGTAGACCTATATTTGATACGTAACAGTCGATTGATGGCATTTCATGTCCAGCCAGACACATTGGTCACATTATGACCAGTGGTGTCTGGATGGTCACAATGTGTCCAGCCAGACACATTGAAATATTCATTACTTGACTCACTGACCTGTCAGTGAGTCAAGTAATGAGTATTTCAATGTGATGAAATTTTCTTCAGAATGATTTCTGCTCTTGGCATGACTAGCTGTGTTTTTTAGTTTTGGTAGTGATTTTAGCATACACATATTATAGATTGTTTCATAAGTGATACCATAAATTTAATGAAAGATTTTTATGACGTAACAACTTTTGAAATTATTTTATGTGTGCATGTGTGTGTTTCATGCTGTGTTTTATTGCACAATTTTATGAAGTATTTTAAGTAATTAAGTATTTATAAATTAAACATAGTTTTTTTATAATGTTTCAGTTTACTTTCTTTCATTAAAAGATTTTGAATTTTACGATGAATAAAAATCTGCTTGTAAAAATTCTCCAAATATTTTTTATTACATTTGCAGAGAATTCACATGAAAAGTCAATGAAAACCAGTATTGAATCTCCTGAAAACTGCGTAACATTATTTTGACTGTCCCTTGAGAGACCAAGATAAGTCCTGGGCTCCACATGTAGCATGCATGCAAGTGCCTATATTAAACTAATCCAGTGGTTAAAAGGAAAAAACAGATGCTGCCATTTGAGAAGAATGTAGTGGTACTGTTGTTAAAAAATACTGAAAAGAAACATTTCCTTTTGGTCTTCATTTGCCTTTTGGTGTACGTGTGATTTGGGCGAGAGCTTACTAACCAACCATATGATGACTACTATTTTTTCTTAACAAATGTTTCTGTTTTCAGTTCAAACAATAAAGCACCCAAATGTTCGTTCAGCTATGAGATTTATCAGTACTTTATGGTGTTGATTTACCAATTTTCATTGGAAATAAAAGAAATTTTAGATTCCCCATAATGCTCAACCGATGATTCCTCAATTTCAAAAGATATTAATTACATTCCAGAAGAATCAGATATTGAAGCTCACTTCATCACACAAGTAGAACTGAGTGACCTGATTTGTGACTTGTATATGTCAAAGTAATATGCAGAACTCCTAGGTTCACATGTTAAAGAATGCAATTTACTAAACAAGGATACGTAAAAATTTCAGTACATAGAAATCGAAACAAAAATTACTGAAATTCTTTAGAAGAGATGGTTTTAATTTGTTCCTGGCATGATGTTAGGGGCCAATTTCTGAACTGGACATTGACTATGTCATTCATAATTGGCGTTTATTTATAGACTCGTCAAAAAGAAGCTTAAAGACAATGTTGTTGCATAACACTGATACATTTTCTTATACTGTCGCTCATGCTGTAGGAATAAAGACTCCGGTAAAGCCCTTCAGGGCTAGGAACGGAAGGGGTGGTGTGACAACCGGTAATGTCACTTGGTGGGCATTACTCCCCTCGGGAGGGGGGGGGGGGCTCGAGATGAAGGAATAAAGAAACATATGAAGGTATGTCAAAAATTTTAAAATCTGTTAAGTATGATGAACACTCATGGTGAATATTTGGTGACCTGAAAGTGAAGGGCTTCTTGGTATTTTGTTTTTTCTGTTTAGCCTCCAGAACCACCGTAAGGTATTACTTTTGAGGATGTATGAATGTAAATTAATTAGTCTTGCACAGTCTCAGTAGACCATTCCTGAGATGTGTGCTTAATTAAAACCCTAACCACCAAAGAACACCAGTATCCACAATCTAGAATTCAAATCTGTCTAAAAGTAACTCCTTTACTAGGATTTCAACCTTAGAAGTCTCGATTTTTAAATCAGCTGATTTGCGATATAAGTTCACCACTAGACCAACCTGATATTTCCTTTGTTGAAGCAGACAGGGAGTATTTATTGGGCCATAAATAAGAAAATTAGTTCGTGAAAACATATTTTACAGCAAACTAAAGAAGTAGCAGCATGGAAGTCATTCAAAGATATCGTTACTGGTTTTCTTTGAAATAAAAAACTGTAAACCATGATGAGCTTATAAATAAACTCTTAGTGAATTGCAAAAGCTTAGGCTGTAGAATGTCATTGGAAATTCATTTTTTACATTCCCATTTGGACTTTTTCACTTTAAATTTGGGTGACATCAGCGGTGAACAAGGAGAAAGGTTCCACATGATATATTGCAGATGGAACAATGTTATCAATGCAGGTGGGATGAATCTATGATGAGTGACTACTGCTGGATGATAAAATGAGAAGACTTCACTGAACACAAATGGAAAATAAAAAAAAAAAAGAAGTTAAGATAAATTTTAATATCTGTAAAATAAAGGTAAAGGAATTTTAATTGAAGTTACAATTTTTTTATTCTCGTATTTAAGAAATTACTCAATATTTTAAATGGTCTTAACTATAAATCTGAGGGTAATGAAGAAAAACTGATTTAATTTTAAGATTCAGCATAGAAATACATATTAATTCACCTTGGAACCAAGAAAATTTCAAATTTTTTTTTTTGACCTCTGTAATTATTTATCTAATCCCAAACAAAAATTAGTTAAGATATTATAAATGTACTTGTATAAATCTAATTTATTTTTCTTACTTAAATCATATTAATACTGCTATTAATTAGGAATTTGTTTATTGGAATTTCTTCTCCTCTGCCATCTTGATCACCTGACCATACAGTCCTGGAGTCTTTTTATATTAAAGTTAATATTAGTTACTTTCTAGAAATACTAATATTAAAAGTATTGTAGAGTAATCCATTTATAAAACTAAAAGCTAAAACTTGGTTGTTAAATAAGTGTTAAGAGATTGATGTAGCTTATCATCAAATAGTGTGTCTACCACTCACATCCTAACATAATAGCCTCTGCTGTAAATTAAACGTTAACAATAAATGATATGAGGATAAACTCCCTCATTAGATGCTTTTAATTGTAGCCACCCAAACTGTATCACTTGCTTGTTTTGTCAATAAATGACCCTATAAATTCATACTTTAATATTCCAAGGATATTGAAATTGGAACAGTAAGTATAAAATGAAATGATAAAGAACCATTAAAATGCTGTTGTTTTGTTGCAGACTGTAGTACATCTTAATATTTTGTGTATTACAAATTTTTGAAACTATACATTTTTACTTTCTTTTTTTGTCATATTTAGAATATGGAAATCAAACTGTGTCAGGAATGCTTTATATTAGCTTTGAATTTGTGGAATAATTCCTGTCTTTTTCTTCTAGTTAAAGTGGATTGAACCAGATGAAGAAGGATTGGTGAAATATTTATGTGGAGATAAAAATTTTAATGAAGACAGAGTAAGAAATGGAGCAAAAAAATTAATTAAAGCACGTTCAACAACAACACAGGGTCGCTTGGATTCTTTTTTCAAAGTTCTTCCTTCAACACCAAATAATAATAGCAATAAACGAAAGGTATTAACATTTAATTTTTAAAAATAGCTTATATACTAATAAGTATATACTGCTAAGTATAAAAACAACTGGAAAAACATTTCTTGTATAATTTGTTCCACACAATATAATTTCTCACATGCTATCCTTGTCTAACTTGATTTTTGTGAGGTTCCACCAGTATCAAAAATCTTGTATTAGACAAGTATAAGATGGAAAAAGTACTTCTTAATCAATATTTAATGTAATAAAAGTGTTAAATCTAATCAAAGATGGATGTAACCATTTTTTTATAGTTTGAATTGTATAACAAAAGCATTTTGTTCTTAGAAAACCAAGAATGGAACACTTTTTTGGGGGTGAGAGAGGAGTCAATGATCATTTGATTGGTTTGATGCTAAGTTTAATCCTTTCTCTACTCAGAAATCTTTTTTAATTTCAACATAATTGTAGCATTCTATAACTTCAGGTTTGCATAGTACACTGAAGTATTTAGTCTTGATTATACCTATTTTTGCTTTTTTGGAACCGTACTGGTTTTGCAACTTTCTTTTACTCAGTTTTTTAAGTTTCATAAATTACAACACAAAATGTTTGAAAATTTGTTGATTATTGTGAAACTTACAATTATTTTTTTCTCATTTTTTCATTCACTTTTTCCAACAATTCGTCCATGATCATAGCTTGTGAAAATATATCATGTCCTCAAAACAAATAATTTTTTAATTTTACCTTCACATACATAATATTTGGTCCATATAAATCATAAATGCAGAGATTTGTTTTTCATAATTAAGAAATTAATTAGTGTTCAAACTTTACTCTTCACTGTCTTATTTATTTTAGTATTTATTTCAAATGTATTATGCACAGCTTAAGTAAAACTTAATTAAGCAGTTATATTGAGAAAGTATTAACTAAAATTTAATTGCATTAGAACTTATAAATATTTAATGCTCAGTAACAGCAATATTACTGGAATATTGCCTACATGTGACTAATGACACAAATAAATCTCCTACATAAATACTGATTCCTAAATATAGAAAATTGGCAGCATAGTGGAAAAGGTCTGTATTTAAAAAAAATAAATAAAAAAAAAACATGCCTCCATGTTTTATTTGATTTTTAACTTTATACTTATTTCATTATTTATATTTAAGTATAGAATTTTTGAACATTATTTTATTTTTTATGTAATTGTAAATTTTGTGATGCTGTTTACAAGGTTTTGCTTTGATTTGCCTTCCTCGACCCAAGCAAAAAAAAATGTTGAGTTAGTGAAAAATTGTATTTTTTATCTGCTTAGATAATTACTGCAACATATGATTCCTCACATTTTACATGCCTCTTTCAAACACTATCTAGGAATTTAGTCCAAAAAAAAGGGTATTACTGAAGGACACAGTCATACCTAAGTCTCTTATTGGGAATTTTTATCATTTGCTCAGTGACCATCTCATTATTAATTTTTTCTATTTAATCTTCCTATGAAACAATATTTTCTAGATGACTGAAATTTTTTTGTTGGTATTATTCATTTTCCTGAAATTCCCTGCTGTATGTAAATATTAAACTTTTCATCATCATTGCAGAAACAGCTGAAGGTTCGAGTCCTTGTAATGGCAGAGTCCTTTTTTATGAATTTGAATGATAGACTTCAGTTAACCACATGTCCTAGGAGTGGTCGGCTTGAGTTTGTTCACTAATCATTTACTGGTACATTTACACTTACATACTAGTCTGTGAACAAATGCCTTGGCATCATTGCAGAGTACTGTTGACTTAATATACTGTGCTGTTTACTATTTAATTCCATAAATACTAATAAATAAGTAACATATACTCTTTTCAATGGAAAAGTTAGCCTGTTATAAACTTGTGTATATAAAGTGTAGTATATACAACAATTGCCATGGTTGTTTTTAATATTGAACGTTTGTTTAAATATAATAAGCACTTATCTAAACGTATAATACACATCCATATAGTAAAGCCAAAATTTGATAATTATGCAGTTATCTTGCAAATATAAACATTCTGATTATTGAAATTTAAAAATAATATAAAGTTAAACCCATTTTTTTTACATAATTAACAACATACAAAAGTGGCTAATAACAAAAGTGACTGTATTGTTATAATAAAATTGTAAGTGAACCGAAGTAACCTTACAAATTCCAATCTTTTTAATTACTATGTAAGTCCATTTATATGGAAATAAGAGCCCACTGATGACTTATTTAATAACTTTAAGAATTACAATGTGATCACTAATATGGTGGAAACGGCCAGAAAGTAAGCTCCCTAGAGGTGTAACCAAACAAGATAAAATTTTTGGGAGAAGTTTAACAATTTCTTCTAAATTAAAAGTCACAACAGGCTTTAGGAAATGAAGCTTGATAACTGTTAATATTTTATATTGTTGAGTTTTATTTTTCTGACTGTCTGTTTTTGAGAGAAATAAATTTTGTCTTGTCAAAATTTAACTGATATTTTTTTAAATATATCTGTTTTTTTTCAGAGTGATGATAAGAAGGCCGAATCGGGTAAAAAATCTAAAAGCAGTGGCAGTAAATTTAGAGGGAAACCTAAATAGTATAAAATTCCTTCTGTAATATTTTAACTTATTGTCATACATCTATTTATAAATTACATCATCAATTTTTATATTTGCATTCTTGTCTGAAATTTTTAATTTAAAAAACATTTCATTCTTTCTTTAATTAATTTTGTTTTATATTAACTGAAGATACCTAAATCTTATTAACTGGTTGATTAAAAGTGTGAATGGATATTGATTGTTAAGCCCTCACTTTTTTCAGTGGATGAAAAAATCTTTTCTTGTATTTTTTTTTAAATTTAATTTCCTCTAGTATTCAGTCTTCTTTTTAAAATATTTATGTGAATTATAAAAGCCACCTGTTTGTTTTAATAATAATTTGATTCACTCTCCTGTTAAATAGTAGTGTGTCTCTTCATGTATATTTATTATTATTGTTTGTTGAAATAATGGTTTTAATTTTTTTTAAGTACAAAATTTTTTAAAAATTATTTTGTAAACAGAGAAATTAAATTGAAAAAGTTTTCATTTTTCTTTGTAGCTTAAACAATTTAGTTATGTTTTCTTTTTTGTTAATGTACACATGCAAGTGATAAATAAATTAATCATTATACAGTAGTATAACATGGTTGGCATGAATAAAAACTGATATTCATTTTAAGCCATTGCCCCTTCAAAGCTTGTGCTTTATTACTAAAAATAATACCTACTAAGTAAGAGTTATACAATTTATGTTTCCTTTCCATTCAAAAAGTGTCTATTAGACATTTTATGAATGGAAAAAATTATGAGATTATAGAATAAAGGTATAACTGACCATTTATTTATCTGATCTTGGAAAAATCAAGTTCAGTATAATTTTTTAATTATTACCTTATCCTAATATAGAGGAATTTTTTCATAAATATTGAAACCATTTTGATAGTAAAACTGATAAAAATGCATTTGCAAAAAATAATTAACTAGATAGTCATTTTGATTATTAAAAGAATTGATTTTTTAAAAGGATCACATATTTAATTAAAAATACAAATATATTGGATAATTATATGTGCTAGAAGACTACTGAATTGTCATCGAGTGCTGTGAACATTTGTACACATGACCTAGCTTCAGTAGCCAATATTGTTAGTATTCAAAGTAGAATATTATGACCTAAAGTCAATTCTTTAAAGCTAAGTAAAATGTTGATATTATTTACTTTAAACCTAAGGGATTTTCAAACAAATAGTACAGAATCTTACCCTCTGTACTGAGGGAGACAAAAAAATTTTTCAATAGTTACTCTTCTAAACAGAATGCATCCAGCCTTCTTAGCTGATGTGATAATTGGAAAAAAAACCAATATTTGTTTTAAATACGAGGTACTAACTATTTAGAAGTTTCCTGCATGAACATGTGCTTATACAGCCAAATACTGCTAGTACCAGTATCCCTTTGTGAGTCAGTATGCGCTTAGCAGCTTTGATGTAAATATATGTGTTTATTGTTGGCCAGCAGTTTCCGTTACTGCATTTGCTTGTGATTGTAATTTTGCCGTGTCCATCTGATAAAACATTGTATCAGTTTCAAGTCTTGATAGATCAGTCATGCACAAAATGTTTGTACAATTAGTCAGTTATAATAATTAAAGTGAGACACAAAGATTTTTAAAAGTGTTGAAGTGGTGTGGCATTACGCCAGGAAATGTCACTGTTTGGAATGTGGTTGTGGATTTTGTGGTATGTGATTATGAGCATGAGAAGAATTGTTGCAAAGTGTGTGCCATGATTGCCAGATGCCAAAAAAACAGCATCTCATAAATATCTGCAGTGAGTTGAACTGCTATGAACTGGACCAAATTTCCTTTATAATTGTCAAAGATGACAAAAGTTGAGTATATGATACAACCCTGAAATTAAACAATTGCTGCTTAATTAATGGAAACTCCATTCTCGCCTCTGCCAAAGAAAGTCTGTTCAGTCAAATTCTTTTTAATCTGTTTCCACAAACTGATTGGGATCATCCTCAATGTGTTCATACATTCTGGTCAAGTGATTAATGTAAAATTATATGATACTTCCTAACGTGGCTGAGAAGGATATGAAAAGGAAACATTCAAAGAAGTGGCAAAGAAATGACTAGGCCCTTCAGTATGAAATGCGAGGCCATATTGTACAGTAGTTGTTAAAGAAATACAGATGGCAATTGTCCCTTGTCCACTGTATATAGTCCTGACTTCTATGTACTTCTTTCTCTCTTAAATTGAAAGTACCAAGATTTAAGACCATAAAGATTGAAGCAGAAACATTAGGTCAGTGTCAGCTCCCAATAGGTTCAAGTTAAGATGGAGCTCCCAAGAGGTGTCAGGTTAAGATGAGAATCTACGAGATGATTATATTTAATGTCATATTTCAGAACATTTGGCAATACCTCATGTACCTCATATTGGGAATCATTAGTCAACATTAGTTTTACTACTTCAGGAGTTAAGGAACATCAGGTTGTACAGCATACCATTGTTTACTGTATAACCTGATATTCTGGTGACTAAACATTGTTTAAAGGATATGATGATCATTATTCTATAATGCAAGTTATTCTATTGATGGGAAAAATTAATTTTATAAGGGTCCAAAAACTACTGAGGCAATAGCTGTAGTTACTTTTCATAATATTCACCCTGTAGAGCACAAACTATTTTCAACATTTGACCATTGTCCATGGTTACTACATTATGCAAAAAGTATGCGATTCTTCCTTTTTGCACACCAGTATGAAGATCTTCTCAAATGATGATGATTGCTGTGTTCACCATAATATCATTAATTGACATGCTTAAGTCCTAGTAAAGATAAAAATTTTTATACGGATTTGAATACTAGATTGTGGATGCCAGTGTTCTTTGGTGGTTGGGTTTCAATTAACCACACTTCTCAGAAGTGGTCGACATGAGATTGTACAAGACTATACACTTCATTCACATCATCCTCATTCATCCTCTGAAGTAATACCTTACGGTAGTTCTGGAGGCTAAACAGATAAAGAAAAAAAAAAAAAAAAATTGACATGCTTGGTTGACCCTTTTTTTTTAAACCTCCGGAACCACCGTTAGGTATTACATCAGAGGATGAAGGTAAATGATGTGTGTGTGAAAATGCCATGCCTGATCGGGATTCAAACCCGGCACCTCCAGATGAAAGGCTTGGTCAACCTGTTCCTACTGCATTACACACAGTACCCTGTTCTTATATATTTTTTCAACTAAAAACATGGTGTTCTAATGAAAGTATGCTGTATACAACATTTTATTAAGTGCTTCTTTCAACATTTAATAAATTTCAGAAGTTGAAAATACTTCATGTTAATACTTGAAGTATTTCAAGTATTTTGGGACTATAAAAATTAAAATTGGCTTGAAAAGTAGACACATTATCTAACTATAATGGTGTTATTCTTGTAGATAACAGTAGTTAATTTGGATTTATTTGACTAAATAATTTACCCAATTTAAATTAAATTTAAGAATTTATTTAAAAATTAACCAAACCCAATTAAATGGCCAGGGAATGGTTTCAGTGATCTTGAAACAACAAAATCCAGCAATAATATGTAGCCTAACTCAAGCTTGGATGTAGTCATTTAATTCCTTTATAGCTAGAAAAGCAAACTATAGCTCAGGAATTGGCCTGGAGATAGTTATAGTTACTCCTTAGCTATCATTTTTAGTGATACTGAAGTTTTAAAATAAGTCAGACAGCCTAAAGAAACAATTGACAAAATCTATAAATCCAAACAACACATGGTAATTTAAATATTAAGGGATTGGATCAGTAATATAAAAATACGTTTTTAAGTTAGTACAACAACTTTTATGACATGGACACCAAACTGTAGTCAAAAACAAGTAACATTTGAGTTCAAGCTATATATAACATCAAAATGAGATGGCCATTCATTTAATGTTAGTTTTTAAATAAAGAATGTTTCCTTCTAATAGTAAAGTTGAAAAGATATTCTCATTTAAGCAAACTTGACCTGTTTCCATAGAGTACCAATGAAAGTGCTTCTTTCAACATTTTATTTTGAGATAATTAACTGACTATATTAAGGTTCAAATCTTAAGTAAACTTTTATATGAATTTAAATATTATTTTACACAAACCAAAAATGCAGTGTGCCAAAGAAAACAACTGTATACCACATTTTATCAAGTGCTTCTTTCAACAGTATATTTATATTTTGAGATAGTCAGCTGATTATATTAAGGTTCAAATCCTAGTAAAGGTAGTTATGGTAACTTTTATGTGGACTAACTTTTACGTAAAAGAATACTAGGTCATGGTTTGGTGGTTGGGTTTCAATTAACACAATTTAACACTAAACCTACCGACATTTCATGTATACCTAATTCTACCATGAGCGGTCAAATGACCGCTTCAAAAAAACATATCTTAATACAGAAAGAGATTTTAGCCAATTGGATAGTAAACAAAATATTTTTCTGGTGCTACAATAAAAATCCAAATCCCGCTTTTCTATTTAGAAAGTTATATTTACCTTTAAGCATTTTCAGCACATTTTTTACAAATTACAGCATTTTGTATTGTACATTTTCCACATTTTGTTAAGTCAAGACTTTACAATACCTTATTTAACAAGATTTCCGTCTAGAAGAATCTGTAGCAGTGTTTATTATTGTTTTTGATGAACATTCTTTGCTTATCTGTCTCT
>JAAAKQ030101952.1:0-14358 GCA_010016005.3 Zanna intricata
TGAAAAATGCCATGCCTGACCAGGATTCGAACCCGGGACCTCCGGATGAAAAGCTGAGACGCTACCACTCAGCCACGAAGGCCAGCGAGTTTGTAGTTCGTAGTTTTGGATAGACCCTGAAGATGGAGTATTTACTCCGAAAGCGCTAGGGAAAAACATCATAAAATATTGTTGGTAAGTGGAAATACATTTTTTATCAAATTATAATTATACCAATGGTGCCATGTTGAGAAAATTAAATCAAAATATCTGCAGTTTGATTAGAAAGTAATTGCAAAAGGTGAAACCTGTCAAACAAAGCAGTAAGAGTGTGGACACATCACCACTTTGATTCTTTATGGTTTATAAAGGAAAATTAAATGCACAGTATGAGTAATATTAAATGAAAGAGATAAGGTAAAGATCACGATAAAGAAAGAAATTTACAGTAGACCAATTAACTTATAAAAAAAAATCACTTCTCATTTTATAAATTTCTTATTTTGTTAAATACTTTAGCCATATTTCTTACAAAATAAGAGACACTATCATCCCTACGGATTATACTATCAGGTTTGTCATTTGCTCTGACAGAATAAGATGATTTAGAAAGGACAAGTATGTAAATTTTTTGCACCGTGATCCAAATCAGATTACAACTTGTTCATTGCCCATGAAGATCCAGATAATAATAAAAAGGAATGGTTATTAACACATCCAGTCACGTTAAAAAATTGAAAAGGTAAAAAGGAAACGGAAGATTATAAATGAACATGCTATAAGTCATTGCTTAATCTTTCTGGAAAATGACTGCCATGTGCTACACAAATAAACACAAGCACAATTTTGTAAATGTCTGGTCATTTACATTTTACTGCTCTTTATCATTTATTCTAAATTTTGACTTAATTATAGTATTTTAACTCCTGATAATGGTTTGAAAAAACCAAAAGATCTCAAGGCCTTAACACTTATTTGCTGGTAAGGTGGATATATTACTTATTATTACTTTTAATTATTTTGTATAAGTCATTCAAGACATTTGATATACAAATACCCTATATCAGTCTACAAGGAAAAATTTGCAATAAGAAAGAACCTAGAATCTACTTTACTTAAATTATTAAGCTCACAGTAAAAAATTGTTAAAATTTCTGCTCACTTAATCCTAATTTCATATCTTGGATTTATCCCTCATTTGATATTAACTACCATTGGTAGAAAATCATTCCAGAAACAAAGCAGTTGTTCACTAAGGATGTTAGTGGGTCAATAAAGCAGATACAACTTGTTTAAGTAAATAATTACAAAAAATATTTTCATAAAGTTTTAAATTGTGAATATATATTAAACAAAATTTTGGTCATATATTAATATTGAAAAAGTATTTAGATACAGTAGCTGATAGATACATAACGGCAAGCTTGGATGATCAGCCCGTAAACTGTAATCGTCACCACTCCAAGCTCGCTGTTAATTGGTAGCAACTGTACTTAATTGAAAAGAATAAATACAGATTTTTCAACATTCTTTTTATCAACATGGATATATTCATTCTAAATTTACCAATGCCCCAAAACATGCTGCATAAAAATTTGTAAGCTTCTACCTAGCCAAATTCATACTTCATCTACAATATATTCATCATCATCCAAAAAATTCTTGCCAACTATGTATGCTTGTAGTAGACAAAAAAATCAAAGACATGTAAGGTGGATTTTGAAGAAGCTAAATCCTATTTCATTAATTTATTCCTGAGTTTAAATGAGCCTAACGAAATGTGGCAGTGTTATGATAAAACAATACTTCTCTATCCAGTTGATCTCTTTTTCTTACAATTATACTACTTGAGAATCCCAATATATTGTAAGCCTAACCTTACCAGCTGAGGATATTATCTTGATTTCTAAAATAAAGTCAAGAAGTATGTTTCCATTTCACTGAATTACAGTTTGGGTTCAAGTTGGGTTGTGAGGCAGTCATGATTCATCCCTGATAAATCATAACTTCCTGATTCATTGATATACTGAGAGATACTGTAAATTCAGGCCCATTCAATTCACTATATGTTTCTCAGTCAACTGTCTGAATACCCACATTAGTGCATTTTTCTGCAAATTCAAATAATTGCACTTTCATCATGAAAACACCTCTATTGATGTTACTACGATGGTTATCATTTCTCATTTGTCAATTCTGATCATCTCTTCTACCTGTCACTTTGTTCAGTCACAATCTGAATAGGATGACCAAAATGTTTATGTGCCTCTGTCAGTAATTTAAGAATATTCTTATGAAAACTTTGATATTTTTGATGACTACTTCCCATAAACAGGAATAATTTATTAATAAATGTCCTTTACAGAACATCCTTTCTCACACAAACGTACAACAGCTTTATGATAAAAGAGATCTTTAAACATAAAAATGTTCAGCAGGGCCGCATTTTAAAAATAAGTTGTTCATACATATGACTGCCTACTGATTAGCATCAAGCTACACTTTGCTGTTGTATCGCCTAATGACTCCATTAGAAACTACTCAGTCTATTCAGTGATCTCAAATAAGTTTTTGAAATATTTTACTGGCTTTTCTTCTTATTATATTCCCCTTCCAGAATACCTACTATGCTAATGTACAACCTTCAAAGCTATCATATCATAAGATTTGTGGCAACATTTATAGAATACTATAATCCTACATTCAGTTGTAGTTGTTCAATTACTTATTCATTTATTTAAAATAGTTACATTACTATATATGTGGATACATATATAATTCATCCTCAAAAGTTAAATTACTGGACAGGCAACTGCAGAGATGTTTCTAGAAAGATATCTCATATATACAGTTGCATTTGATCATTGATGTAACTAAGGTTGGATGAGGGATGGAATCCAATAATGTGTCTAAAATAGAATGGAAAAATAATTTTATTCACATTATTTTAAAAGTAAAATTTTTTGGTCTAATAAAATTACATTAAATTATTTAAAATGATGCAATAGTCTGGTGCATAAAAAGTTCATTTACTGGGAGAAATGTTGCTCCTAAATATTTCGCAATATATACATATTAATCACATATTGTCTGAATCCTACGAGCATTCAAAAGAATTAATGAGCAATACAGTTGACACTCCAAAATTGTTTGAGGGTATACATGCAGTGACTTCTCTTCTGAGAAACATTATAAGTTGTATTAGAGTTTTTTTAACACCAAAAATAGATTTTAATCCAGAAGTACTGTTCTGTAGAATAATTCCATACTTAACCAGGAAGTGAAATTAAACTTTATTTTCATATTAAAAAACACATGAAAAATTATTTTGGAAACCTGAATTATATTGGTTACAGTTAGTTGCATATTACCTGGCACAGTGACAAGAAATTTCAGTGAATTTTTTATAAAATGAATAAAATAAAAATCAAAATCATAGAAATATCTGTCTTAAATTTAATAAACTTTGGTTTTCTCATTTAACTTTAATTAATTACTTAATAACTAATGAAGATTAGTTAATAAGATTATATTCATCGAGCAACCATATTTAAATTGATATTTACTGTACAAAAATTTTGAGGAAAAAACTATATATATATAGATATAACATATGAATAAAGTCAACAAAAATTTGGCCTAATACTATGACACTCCAGAGAGAATTTGCTGTAATATAAAAACAACAAGTGATTTATTTATTTTACAATCAGTCTATATTTATTGAACAATAACACATTTCTTCTAATATAAACATGTCCTTCAGTTCATAATTCTCCTGCTATAAATGTGATTACACCATGCCAACAATAGTCAAGACTTTGTGGTTTTGTTTGGTGTTATTGGTTGTTACTGAGGCAAAGGTAACTAACTGACAGGTTCATTGGATTACAAACTGTTTGTGCAAATTTGATGTCACTATAACAATATCTTCTCATTGCAAATATACTCTTAGGGAAGTTTTTTTTCTATGATGTCTACCAATAATTTCTTCATATCTAATTTAATAATTAATAAAATATTTTGTAATTATTACAAAATATTTTCAGAAAAGCAGTAGTGATTACATTAGATAGAATTTTATCTATTTTAATTTTAAAAATAGAACATTTATTATTAAGAATTAAGATACTGAAATTATACAGCAAATTTGGAATCAATAAAATAAAAGAAGTCTACTTAAAAATGCTGTAAGAGAAATGAATTATTTATAGTATCACCCTTTTAAATTGTGGACTCAGAAGATAAAGAATGATGTCAGATTACAATTGTACATTAGGTAAATGACAAATTAACTAATTCTGTATTGGCAAATTCTCTGAAATTACGTAATTAATCCTAAGATTTATTAGGCATAGACCAGATCACAATTTATTTTTAGTGAAGTGCAATTCATTTTTAAGAAATTAAGGAAAAATGAGGAAGAAGAATATGGGACAAATGCTAGTGAAGTGTATTATTGTGAGAGGAAAGTCTGAACAGATTGTGATTGTTTTTTTTTTTTTTATGAATAGCATTCAATTACCTTTAATGAATGGAAGTATTAGAGGATACGCTTATTCTTGTGAATAATTATTATGTTTTTCTAGATGATTAATTACCAGTTAGGCTCTCCACTGAAATGGCTCTACAAGAAATATTTGTTACAATTTGTGATGTAACAAATGCTAAGCCTGAATGAAATTTATTTAAATACAATAAATGTGTGTCTATTTATCAGCAGTCATCAACATAAAAAATGCATATCAAACAACAATAATATAATGAACAGCACGAATTATTCAAAGAGAAAAGATATTGTCCGTATTTATGGCACAATTATATTATAAAAGTGTACTACAAAGTTGATTTTGGTAAATAGATATATATAACATAAAAACAGTTTTTTCTAGTTAATTTTATGTGCTACATAACATTATAACATCAGCCTTCCAGTAAACTTTTTAACCATAGAAGCCACGAAGGCTCATCAACTATTTAAGTAGATACTGTAATAATACTAATATTAAAAGATGCCTCTGTGTCTCATTACAAGAGTAATAAATACTCCACACAGAGTCCATAATTTTTAATACACAAGAGCTAATGAAAACTGGAAAGGTGGGATATTTTTTATTACCTGATATTGCAGCTAATGATCGTTATGTTTTACCTACTTACCTCTTACTCCATTTTACTTCAAGTTATTGTTAATTGTACATTAATATGAAGTTTTATTGAATATTGTTTAAATATCTAATAAAATATTGAGATGGGAAAAGATATAATACATTTCAAAAATTCCATTTACAATATTTACATCTGTTATTTAGTTGGATGAATTATCAGTTAGCATCAGGGAAGCAATACTAAAAAAATAAATGCCAGAATGCTGAATTTGTAGCCCCCAATTTTTTTTTTTTTTTTTTTTTGTGAATATTTTTTCAAATTAGCTGATATTTATTTTTTTTATATTTTCCTTTTTTATTTTTTTGTGACAATATTATTTAGATATCAAAGAAAATAAAGATATTTATTTTAACATTTTATTTTTGTATTATTTATTAGTATGAAAAATGGAGAATTTGGTTATTAAAAAAAAGAAGAATATTATTATTATTATCACATAAATAAGTATTACTTTCAAAAATATTGCAGTATTCACATTCGTAATTTGTATTATATAGAATAGGCCAAAAAGAAGACACGAATGAATTTTTTTCCAAATGCCTTTGTGAATATAACTGAATAACCAAAAAACTATAAAAGTTACTTCATTTTTATCGAGTCTTTTACGGGTATAATCCTCGGTTGAATTTGTAATCTTCCCACTAGAAACTATTGTATAAAAAATAAATTACCTTTCACAATAATATTTGCAAATAACAATTTAAACAGCCAAAGAAAATCGTAGTGTAGTTTCATGAAGATTAAATAATCCACATATTTTAAGTAATCTCGATCTTATGTCTGTAATTATCAAATTCATAGAACAAAAGCCCCTTTCACATTCCACAGAACTACACGCTAGTATTTTTTTTTACAGTGTTTTTAACGGTTTTAAGTCTGAAGGCACGTGATGTCAACCATTGTCAAGATATTCTCTAAATGCATCGAGCATTTTCGGAAAAGAGAGTTGAAATCGCTTACAGTTTTTTTTTTTTTTTTTTTTTTTTGTTTACCTCCGGAACCACCGTTAGGTTATGTCTTCAGAGGATGAGATGAACGAATTGTAGCGTGTGTGAAAAATGCCATGCCTGACCGGGATTCGAACCCGGAACCTCCGAATGAAAAGCCGAGACGCTACCACTCGGCTACGGAGGCCGCACTTCAGCTTACAGCTGAAGTGAGTTGTACAAACGAGTCTACTAGGATATGCTGACCAAATCTTAGTGATATAATCGGCTGGCCACTCTGGAGGATTTGTAATTCGGAAGACTTGTTAATATTCTATGTTCCAAATTATTAACAACGCTGATTAATGCGTCCGACGCATGGTTAATGGTTAATTTTGCATGGTTAACGACGCTGGTTAATGATTGGGGTTAATTTTTGTAATTTTCTTATTTGAATATCATTTTAATGATACCGGTTTTTTTTCTACACCGGTTTCTGCTTCCAGCATTTTTGGTCCCTTTCTCTCTTTCATATTTTCTATATACCTGATCGTTCTAAGAACTTTTTATCGGCTTTTACGAAATACATATTTCTTTGTTGAAGAAAATTTGAAAGGAGCGATAGTTCTAATAAAGTATCATCACATATTAGTGCAAGATTCGACAAAAATTGAGTTGAGTTATGCAATTCGTTGGTATACATCAATCATTTTTAGTTCTATTTTTACCTACACTCGCCAAACCAAAATGATGACATACCGATTAATAGTTTGTTCAAAGAGAAGAAATTGTTCTAAAAAAAACTTGCACTCATCTCGTGTCAAATACCCGGCCCAATCTTTTTCATTTCTTGATCAAGTTTCATCGCAAACTCTGTGATTTCTCTTGCGTTTTTTGGTGATTTATTGTACAATGAATAAATCTGGCCAAAAAAACCTGGAAAATAATTTCCATTATTTATTTTTCCATTAAGTACATTCCTTGTACTTCATCTATACAATCACCGATGGATAATTCCAATCGATGATTGAGGCAATGCCAAGTTATGATGTTCGGAAACGTTTCCATTAGCTGTTGAGCAACGCCTCAATAAGCAAAATAATAGTTGTTTAATGACAGTCTTTGCTGTTTGGTCTGATAGCTCGATTAAATCCAAAAATAAAATATGTTGATCTTTTATTTAACACACCGGACTCGCACTGCATATATACAATTAAAGTTTTCGACTGAGTGTGGTAGACTCATCTATTATTAACGATATTTTTCCATTGATTTTTATTATGTTTTGACAGATTTGAACTTTTATTTCTTCCCCGATTACGATGACAATGTTAGTGGAACCAAAATGCGAACATAAACCGCAAGGAATATTTGCACCATTAATTTCTTGTAAATATAATAACTCAAAATGATCCGAATAGGGTCTATTTTTTGGATATGTAATAAGCAGTTGTAAATATTTTAGCAGTCGACTCAGTTTCCGATCCCTTAAAGTATCCGCAATTTTTTCCATTCCCTGATCTTTTGCACTTGGCAAAATTTTCTTTGCATTAATGTGTGAAAGTGTTTTCTTATGTTCAGAAATTTTTTTAGGCATGAAAGTTAATTAAGCAAATTTATTATTCCCGTATGATGATATATATCACTATTGAATCTATCCTAAATTTTTAACAAAAAATTTTGTAATGTTTGTTACTTCCATTTTTCACTCAATTTTATTTGTTTATTCAAATTGGAAATAATATTTTTTATACCTTTTCTTATTAAATTTATCACTTTTTAATGTCAATAATTAAACACATCATGGATAAAAAATATTTCTAAACACGTTTAAAAGTTAGTTTTAATTTTACATCAACATTTAAGTACAAAATATGTACATAGTAAGCATGCTCTTTTACGAGACAAAGTTAGGAAACTTTCTTCACGCTGGCTGTCTGCATCATTGAATCTCGCCTGGATTCAAGTCGGTCGGAGTCCAGTCCGAGATAGCTAGTCGATCTTCATCGTTTTTTCTCTTGTGTTCTTCATCTTGGCTTTCCGTAAAACCGGCTGTAAATAATTTACAAACCGTAAATCTTAAATTGTCCCGTGGTCCTGAAAGGGCGACTCGGGAGGAAGTACAGGCTTCTTCTTTCTTTCGCCGGGTGGCTGCTAGGGTTTTTCATCCGCAATCTTCGCTGTTTGTCGGCAGTCTTCTTCGACTTCTTAGGTTAGGAAAACAGGATAGTTGGTTCTTGCAATTGATATAAAACATTCGCATTCGCGACGGGAGATGCGGTAATCACGGTATTTCTTATTTAAATTATTTCATTTAGTAAAACACTTCAATAAAAAAAAAAATGTCTTATTTCTTCTATGTACGAACGCCTGGGAACCCTAGGAAGGATTTGGGGGGACCTCGAGGCCGAAAAATGTGTCCTTCTGGGATTTATAGCTGTTGTCATCATCTGTAACAGATCTAAAACAAAACAAAAAAGAGTGTCCTTGTAATAGAGGGGAGATTCACTCATATTATGCCACAAACTCTCAGCGCGGTAAAAATACCATCGCGGAGCGTCAACGGAAAAATTTGTCAAGGCCACAGTTTCAAGATTTTAACGGACTGAAAAAAGATTCCTCGAGGGAAATTCGGAAAAATTTCAACGATTCCCTGCTATCCTTGTGGTTCTCTACCTGATTAAATGTGAAGAGTTCCATAAAATTAACAACCAAAAATTTTCAAACTTTTTTGTCTTCAGACATTTGACTAGTTTGATGCAGCTTTCCAAGATTCCTTATCTAGAGCAACTTATTTCAGTATACCCCCTACATCCTACATCCCTAACAATTTGTTTTATGTATTCCAAATGTTACCCGCCTGCACAATTTTTCCCATCTACCTGTCCATTATCTGTCCATTATCAAAGCGAATATTCCAGAGTACCTTAACTTGTGGCCTATAAGTCTGTCTCGTCTTTTAACTATATTTTTCCAAATGCTTCTCTCTTCATCAGTTTGCTACAACAACTCTTCCTTTGTCACTTTATACATACATCTGATTCTTAACAATCTCTTATAGCACATATTTCAAAAGCTTCTAATCTTTTCTTCTCAGGCACTCCGATCGTCTAGTTTCACTTCCATATAAAGCTACGTTCCAAAAGTATACTTTCAAAAATGTTTTCCTGACGTTTAAATTAATTTTTGATGTAAGCATGTTATATTTCTGACTGAAAGCTCGTTTCACTTGTGCTAATTCGGCATTCTATATCGCTCCTGTTTCGTTCATCTTTAGTAATTCTTCTTCCCAAATAACAGAATTCTTCTACTTCCATAATTTTTCCTAATTTTATATTCAGTGGTCTATTTACATTATTTCTACTACATTTCTTTACTTTCGTTTTGTTCTTATTTATTTTCATTTGGTAGTTTTTGTGTAGGACTTCATCCATGCCATTCATTTTTTCTTCTACATCTTTTTTACTCTCACCTAAAATTACTATATTATCAACAAATCGTAGCATCTTTATCTTTTCGCCTTGCACTGTTATTTATATTGAGGGGTATTATTTAGATTACTTTCAATCAATATAATCCTTTTGTTAAGCATTGTGAGATTTAATAAATTTGACGTGAGCCTACAGCAGTGAGAAGCAATTTTAAGCCCTCTACTAATTATATAAGTATCATTTGTAAAAGGAAAAGGTGCATGTGAAATCACAGTAGGCAACCCATACAAGTGTAAAAAAAAGGAAAAAATATAATTTATCTGTTGGCATTGACATTAGAAACCAAATTTACTAATAATATTTCAGAAGAATGAGTTTTGCAGTAAGATAAATTTTTATGAAATAAGTCTTATGTAAATTAAGAAGAATGTATTTTCTGACCATTAAAACTTGAATGTCATTAAATACAAAACGTAACCTATGTGATGATATTTAACCTATTCTAGTAGGACATTACTAAATACATAGTGTGATCTAATAGACATATATCTAATAGAAATCGATTTTTGAGAAATTTCTTTATTTAACTGTAGTAGAATGTTCAGCTTTTTTTTTTTATAGCTTTATTGAAACTCTTAAAATGATAGTATAAGCCTTATTGAAGGATTGTTTGACAGAAATTTGGCTACAAAGAAAGAGCTATGGTTACTCCAGATCTAAATTGTTCTTTAACATCACTAATTACTAGTTCTATGTAAAGATTACAAAGTAATGGGGATAGGGAACATTCTTGTTGGACTCTTTTCATTACTTTTGTTTTGTTGTTTATTTTTATGTGATAGTTGTTGTGTAGAACTTCATCCATGCCATTCATTGTTTCTTATAAATGTTTTTTACTCAGAGCTAGAATTACTACATTATCATTAAATCGTAGCATCTTTATCTTTGCACTTTGCACTATTATTGCAGATCTAAATTGTTCTTTAAAACCATTAACTACAAGTTCTATGTAAAGATTAGAAAGTAAGAGGAATAGGGAACATCCATGTTAGACTCCTTTTTTTATTACGACTTCTTTCTTATGCCCTTCGATTATTATTTTTTTAGTTTGGTTCCTGTAAATGTTAGCAATTGTTTTTCTGCCTCTATTCTTGAATTCCAAACTTTTTAAACTGCTGAACATCTTATTCCAGTCTACATTAGCAAATGCTTTTTCTAAGTCTTAAATGCCATGTATGTCGGTTGATTTTCTTTAATCTTCCTTCTATTATTAATCTGAGTGCTAAAATTGCTTCTCTGGCCCCTATACCTTTCCTGAAACCAAATTGGTCTTCTCCTAACACTTCTCTCATTCTCCTCTCAATTCTGCTGTACAGAATTCTAGTTAAGATTTTTGATGCATGAATAGTCAAGCTAATTGCTCTGTATTCTTCACATTTTTCTGCTCCTACTTTCTTTGGTATTATGACAATAACACTCTTTTTGAAATCTGATGGAACTTCCTCTTTTTTGTAAATATTACACACCAGTTTGTATAATCTATCTATCACTTCCTCATCTGCACTGTGTAGTAATTCTGCAGATATTCCATCTATCCCAGGAACCTTTCTGCCATTCAAATCTTTTAATGCTCTATTAAATTCGGACCTCATTATTGTACCTCCCTTTTCATCCTCTTCTTCCTCTATAAAACCAATTTCTAATTCATTCCCTCCATAAAACACTTTAATATATTTCACCCACCTATTGACCTTTTCTTTTGTATTATAAATCGGTGTACTATCTTTATTTAGCACATTATTTGATTTTAATTTATGAACCACAAAATTCTCTTTAACTTTCCTGTATGTTCCTTTTATTTTACAATGATAATTTTTCTTCTACTTCTGAATACTTTTCTTTAATCCATTCTTCTTTCACTAATTTACACTTCCTGTTTACAGTATTTCTTAACTGTCAATAGTTCCTTTTACCTTCTTCATCTCTAGCATTTTAATAGTTTCTACGTTCGTCCATTAGCTGCAATACATCCTCTGATATCCAAGGTTTACTACCAGTTCTCTTTCTTCTGTTAAGTTCACTTCTGCTGATATAAGAACTTCCTTTTTAACATTCTCCCATCCTTCTTTTATACTTTCTACCTTATCATTTTTACTCAGATTTCTTGCAACCTCATCCTCAAAAATCTTCTTTACCTCCTCTTAATCAAGCTTCTCTTAATTCCAACAATTCATCTGACACCTTTTCTTCAGGTTTTTAAACCCCAATCTACATTTTATTATCACTAGATTACGATCGCTATCAATATCTAATCCAGGATATGCTTTGCAGTTGACAATTTTATTTCTAAATTTTTGTTTATATAATCTATCTGATACCTTGCAGTATAACTAGGATTTTTACATGTGTATATTCTTCTACAATGATTGTTAAACTGTGTTGGTAATCACTAAATTAAACTTCAACTCAACAAATCAGTACTCTCCTTCATTTCTTTTGCCCAGCCCGTATTCACCCACAAAATTTCCTTCCTTTCCTCTATCTTTCCAATGCTTGCATTCGATTCTCCAACTATTATTTAATTTTCATCCCCTTTTATATGTTTAATTTCTTTGTCAAAATCTTTGTATGCATACTCTATTTCGTCTCATCATGGGAACTTGTAGACAAATATAGATGTTAACAATCATTGTTGGCTTAGGTTTTGATTTTATCCTGATTACAATGATTCTATCGCTGAACTTTTTGAAATACTCTACTCTCTTCGCTATCTTCTTATTCATTCTGTAACCTACTCCTACCTGCCCTTTAGTTGACACTAAGTTAATTATTCTAAACTTAACTGACCAAAAGTATTTTCAACTTTCCACTGAACTGGCTAATTCCTACTACATCTATACTTAACCACCCATTTCCCTCTTTAAATTTTCTAACCTACCAACCTTTTTTAAATTTCTAACATTCCACTCTTTTAATCATAGAATGTTATTTTTTAATTTTCTGATGATCCCTTCCATAGTAGTCTCCACCTGAAGACCTGAATGGGAGATTAGTTTACCTCCAGAATATTTTACCAAGGCAGGCCCCTCCATTATTGTTACATGAAAATGCAGAGAGCTACATTTTCTTGGAAAATGACGAATTTGAGTCAAGGGTATGTTTTTTAAAACAGCAACTCAATTTGGCAAAAATAACAGTCAGTTGCCAACTTTGTTTTAACCTATTTTAAGATAAAATTTTGTAAAAATTAATTCTTTTTTTTTTTAAGTTTATCGAACATTACCAGTTTTGAAGTTTTCAGGGCCATGGATCGGTCTGCATCATCTGTTACAGATGATGCAGACCAATGTGTTAATACTGTGTGTTTCACAATGAATGTTGTGATTTTAAAGCTCCGTAATATTTCTCAAGTTTAATGTACATCAATTCATTATACATGAAATGAAAGAGCAACTTAATTTTAGCTGTCCACAAGCTCTAAAACCTACAGATTGCGGTTTGCGTGCTAGCTTCGCAAATGATGCACTGTGAAAATGAGGACTTTTTATCATGTTATTTTTCAAGTTAATGGCAAAGTAAACACTCATAATGTGCATATCTGGGGATCAGAAAATCCTCATGAAATTAAGGATTTGTTCTCACGCAGTTTGAGATTCGTTCTCATGCAATGTGAACGAGGCTCTTTTTTGTACCGTATCCCGACAGCAAGTTTATGGGCCATTCTTTTACGTAGAAGCAACTGTGTCTGGAATGGATTATCTTGATATGCTACAACTACAGCTCTTTTCTCAACTGCAATACGATCCACAGAACTTTATTTGGCAACAAGATGGTGCGCTCCTCAACCGCTGGATTAATCGCCGGGGACCAGATGATAGGGCTTGTTTGCCGTGGCCTCCATTTTCCTCCAATCTGATCCCTTGCGATTTTTTTCTTTGGGGGTTTATAAAGGATCAAGTGTATAGGTCAATATAGCCAGTTGACCTTTCTGACTTGAGACACAGTACTGAGGCAGCCAGGGCCAGATTAACCCTACATTTTTGGGGATTTACATTTTCTACTTATAGGGCCCCTCCCTCTCCTACAAGAAATAGAGCAGACAAAAAATATGAAACAATAAATAAAACGAAACCAAATAATGTGAAAAACTAAAACAAATCTTAAATTTTTATTAATAAAAAATATTTAATGTACAACAATAGATTTTACTTTTTCTAGAAAAATTTTTAATTTGTTCATATACACAAAAAAAAAGAAATTTATTTTATTAAATGCCTAACAAATGTAAGTACATCAATAAACTCTATTTAAAAATTCTGTTTTCTAGTCTTTAATTCAGAAAAATTATCAATTATTTCATCATAATTAATATTATCCAAGGCATTTTGTTCTATGTATAACAGCTAAAGAATTTAATTTTGATGGACTCTGTGATTTTCGTAAAGAATTTTTTACACGTTTTAATACTGAGAATGACCTTTCACCAGATGCATTTGATCTAGGCAAAGTTAAATATGTTCGCACTAATATTTCTATAATTGGAAATGTTGATACTATTTTTGTACTCTATAAATTGCAGCATATCAGATGGCAATGTTAAATTTTGGCTTTTGCAAATTAATTTAAATTGCAACAATTCCTCGTCCAATTATTCTTCAGTATCAATGTCGCCACTGGACCATTTTGAACGTGCTCTACACATTTGTCTTTGTGATGATCCGGCCCTGGAAGCAGCTGTCGCTTCAATCAGTCCAGACTTACTGCCGGCTTCCGTGACGCGAGTGGTAGCGTCTCGGCCTTTCATCCGGAGGTCCCGGGTTCGAATCCCGGTCAGGCATGCCATTTTTCACACA
>JAAAKQ030101974.1:0-32817 GCA_010016005.3 Zanna intricata
CTTTTTCTGGTTCAGAATTTTTCAAATTTCTTAAAAAATTTAGAAGTGTGTGTATGTGTGTGTGTGTGTGTGTGTGTATGTGTGTGTGTATGTGTGTGTGTGTGTGTGTGTATATATATATATATATATATATGTGTGTGTATATATATATATATGTGTGTGTGTATATATATATATATATATATATATGTGTGTGTGTGTGTGTGTGTGTGTGTGTATTAATGATATTACATATTAGTAATTGATTTAACACAGATAGTATTGGCTGTTGCTATATTAGAACAAAAAACAATACAAAGAAACAAATTGGTTGATAGACCAAATATTATGACATGCATATTTAATTATTTTGGTTAACGCAAGATTTAGTGAAGGTAAAACTGTAGCGGAAGATAAAGATGGAATATACAAATTATAATACTGAGGATTGTAGAATATAAATTGGTGGTCTGTAACTGAAAGAAAATGAGAGTAGTATTCAAATAATAAAATGACTTGACTCAAAAAATAAAACCAGTACAAAAACTCTAGCAAAAGCAGGTTATTTATTTACTCATAATATCAGGACCATTTTCTTTCTATAGAATACAATAATACAGTATTGGAATAATAAACTTACCACAACAAATGTGGTGTATAAATTCAAAGTATGAGTGTTTATCTTATGTTGTATTTTTATACTTTTCAATAGAATTTAATGTTGTTCTACTCATTTTTAGTCTACACACAGTCTATTAATAAACAGTACAATATACAGATACAATCTGAAATAAAAGTATTTCATTATTACAAATTAGAAGTAAAGAAAATAAATTATATTATAAATAAATAAATGTATATTTGTAAACAGGTTAAAAATATAAAAAAATGAGTACAAAACTAACAGAAGATTTCAACTTTCTTTAAAAACATTTTTTGAGTTAACCTCTTTTACAATTTTTCTAACATTTTCAGATCACCCGGTAGATAAATAATGTGTAACAAATAGTCCTCCAAATGAATATTTTTGTATGGTTTGTATGTATACAAAATATCTTTATATTCATGTAAGAGAAATTAAGATTATCTATGAAACCATCTGGCTGTAGTAATTACGTGACTTCCTGTACTGATTCTGATCTTCAGTTTGTTCTACTGAGCCAAGATTGGTATTAATCTGCAAAAGAAAAATTAAATTTCATATAAAACAATGGTTAATTTGAAAATGGCAGGATATTCATATTCTTAGAAAAATAATATTTTTTTTGCTCAATTTACACACACGCACACACGCACGCATGCATGCACACACACACACACACACACACAACCCAGTTAAGTTATGATCTGATATCAGAAATTTTACAGACTTTCTTTATTCATTCTGCATCAAATGCAACCATTTTTCTAAACATGTATTCTGTTTATTATAAAATATCCCACCAGTGATACTAAATAAAATGAAGTGATAATATCAAACCTTAATAAATCCAAATACATTGATTTTATAAATGCATGCTGATAAAATATAACAAAAATTAACTTATATGAGCAGTTTAAAAGTAACTGCTGGTTTTTCTTTATTATTAAAATTTATTATTTTAGTTTATTTGTTACTTTTCTTAAAACTTAAAATTTAATTTATTTTGTACATTAGTATTTTTAGTTATTTTCTCTTTAGTTTAAAGAAATTATTAATGAACAGAATTTAATTGAGAATAAAAGTCATGAAATTATATTTTAACACCATATGATAAATTCATTATACATACATCTTATGTAATAAATTCAGTATATGGCTGCAGAAATGGCTTCAATACATGACAAATTAACTCTCAGTAACATGTGTTTTTCCTTGAATTCAAAAGAAGCAGGTACAAAACTTTATATTATTAGCCATACTTCATACAGATAATACCACAAACAGTAAAATATGGCTGAGTTTTTTTGTAGTGTTATTTGAATAAGAATGAGGTGTTACTTATTTAATAGTTCTCTTACAGCCAGCAGAAAAATGTACAAGTCAATCTGCCAGTATAACAAAAACAAACTACCTATTTTAAATCTACAAGCATTGCCAATCTGCATCATAAATTGACATCCATGATTATGCAAAAGCTTCTTTTCTTAATTTATGGAAAGTTTTTCTATAAATTACCTAAAAATTTGTGATAGTCTTGGGAAGTTACTGAAGTTTCTTTTAATTCTTGAGCAATTATTAACCCTATGAAGTAATCATAGGAATATACCCAATTTGTCACCAAACTGGCACCCAATTTGTCACCAAACTGGCGCCTAATTAAAAGCCAAATATATACATATTTTTTAATAATTAAAAAATAAATTTTCCTGAATATCTTCTTTAATAACTTTTTATAAACTTTTTCATCTAATTTTTATCTTATTATAACTACACTATCAAACAAGAACCGTATAATTATGTAACTATTATTTTTATGCCAAAAATATATATGATTGTAAATTAGTTTTCACGAATAGGGAATAGGCAGATGAAGCTTGGAATTACTTATTTTGTATGGATTGGAAAGCAGAATAATAAATTAATACTACTCGTGTTTTCTTTAATACAACTTTTAATTTTATTAAAAATATTTTTTGATGCATCATTACTTCTTAAATGTTTTGTTTCTTTTGATACAAATTAATCTTATTGATTTATTTCATTTTGAGTGTGATCTTATCTTTTAATTTTATCACCCGTTATTTAAACATTTTTTTTTTTTTTTTTTTTTTTTTTTTTATTAAATCAAAGTACTTGCTCACTACTTTCATCCCTTTTGGAAATTTCATCTAACAAACCTGTTTTATGAGGGTCAGTGAAAAATATATTTGCATGTGTTTAGCTAGTAAAGCTTATCTGCAGCTAGGTTTTTATCTGCAGAAGCTTTATCTTACTGTGACATTAAAAAATTTCAGATCTTATCAATAGTCATAAAAATATTGTTAGAAATAATATATTTAGTGAAAAACCAAGGCAGTAATAGACAAATCTAGTTTTGTTAGTAATAATAATAATTACTTAAAAACCAACCTTACATTTTTTTTAAATGTATAAACATTTTTTCTTATAGTGGGATAGCCTATTAACAGTGATTTTTTACTAATTTTTATTTCAAACTGCTTCACATAGGTCATGTAATTCAAAACTTGTAAGATATAACAATGATACTAAAGAATACAAAAACGTTATTTTAAATAAAATTCAGCAGAGGGCTTTAAAGTTTTCTAATATAAAAATTAAGTGGATTTTCTGTGATGTAAAGAAGAGCATCAAGCAATAAAACCAAAACCCATCCCACCTGATTTACAAAAATGAGAAATATAGGTAGTATCCAAAGAAAAAAATCCAGTAAATGAATTAAGCAAGATATTAAACAAAACTACTGCTGTTGAGATTTCAAGTGAAAAATGAACTTTTAATTTAAAAAAAAATTTAAGAACAATTATATTCTAACATTTTAACAATTATTAGGTTATTTTCTATATAATAAACTAAGTTATTTTCTATATTTTAAAACAGGTAATTGAGAATGTATAACAGAGGAAAGCTGAGGCTAATAAACTGACAACAGAAGAAATAAGAGTAATTTTAACAGAATATCTTTTTACTGAAATCAAATATAATTTTATTCATTGCAATGAATGTTGAAAATTCAAACATTTTTAAAATGATTGCATTGTTAACATATTACTAACATACATGAAGCATAATGTATGAAAATGGCTGTTTGAGATTTTAAATGTAGAGTACACAAAAAAAAAAAAAAAAAACAATTTGATACTCTGTATACAACATTCTTTCAATGTATATTTTTTTAGGGGTATTGGAAATAAAATTAATAAAGGAACTGACAACATCCCCACAATTTTTGGCAGGGAAATCCTCTTTAGTACTGGGCATAGATTTAGATCTGGTGATTATGGCATTAGGGGTTAAATCAGCCTTTGGACAGATAATCATAAATACCCAGATTTATTGATTTAAATCAATATCAAAATAATTTTTTAAGGTAAACATCATCTCCCATTATTAAATTATGATATAACTAAAATGTCTGTTGACCAAAAATAAAGAAAAATGCCCAGATCTGTCTTTTTCTGGGTTATTGACCTGGAATCATTAAAATGATGCATTGTTCTACTAATAAGATACCAATGAACTTTTTAAATACTCTGAACATATCTATTTACTCTACCAGAAAGAGCCTTATTCTTTTTTTACAGAGTACAGAATTCAAACAAATTAGTGACTGTCAGTTATTGAAAAAAATGAACAATACTTTTGGCGGTCAATTATTTTTCAAAGATAGATACCCAGATACATCGAGGCATTTGTCAGAAAGCGCCATCTCTAGCTTGCTGATACGTGCCTCATGTCGTGTACGTTGCTGGTTGTATGCATCTTGCAAGCCCTCTAATTGCTGGACTCTCTGCTGCATCATTTCCAGTTCCATTTGTTTTTTTTCTAATGATGAATAGAGTTCATACATTGTTCCGGATAAGTACATTGATTCTTCTGTTGCATTAAAGTCTGAATCCTGCTGTAGAAACATAAGATATTTATTACACTCTAGCTTTTTCTTTCCCTCTAATTTCTATAGTGTTACTATCAATCATGTCAAAATAAATACTGAAATAAAAAATTAACTATAACAAACCAAACATTCGATTAAGTGGTTATATATCTAGTGTCTTACAGTTATCAACCTAAAAACTATTTATGAGACCCAGTAGTGATTAAACCAGCAGTTACATGCAAGCCAAGAACTTCAATCAAATTGATTTATTTGAAAAATCTCAGAATCTGAACATTGTCATAGATGCAAAAATATGGTGTAGATGAAATTTATGATATTTATTCTTCTCTAAAATCCCTTATTTTATGACAAAATATATTCTGCAATTTCCCTGTATCAGTGAAGAAAAATATTGCAGAGAACTGCCACTTCACCTTGTTTTTTGGTTTTCCCTCTTAAAACAATTGGTCAGTTGTTTTGATAGATCTCAACATCTACCCAGTTCTGTATCTAAAAATAATGAACAATCAAATGACAGAAGAAATGTAGCCCTTCTGATGGTGGAGGTTTAAAAACTTTTAAGTTCCAAAATGTAATCAATTTTTAAATGAAAAAAAAATTTGCATCACTGATATTTATACAAAATAAGCAAGTTGTATGGCAATGAGGTTACAAAAGAAAGAAATAGTGAATAATCTGCTGTAGAGAAAGAGTAAATGTTAATGAAGATATTCCAGTTATCCTCTCCTTGATAAAAGGAGAGGATTAAATAAAACAAAAATCTGCAATGTATTTCACAAGGGAAAATTATTCACTGATAATGGATTACATAACTGATCTCCTTCCTTAGAGTTTATGTGTCTCCTATGTGTAATTGTCTGAATACCAAAGGAAATAAACAATATTTAGTCTAGGGATATTCCTTTTCTATTGCCTGAAAAAAAGAAAAAGGGAATGGAATAGTCCTACAGGTTTTTTAATACAAGGAGCAATGAATTTCTTCATTGCTCCTTAAAATAAATGAAATTCATTCACAAGATAGGTGTTTGTTACAAACCTCCTTTCTGAGAAGATCTCTTGAAATCTTGCAAAACAGTAGCTCAGCAAGGTATTTCTTTACTAACTTTTAACTATTGAAAAATCAATAAATTCACATTTTCATTGCCAAAAGGCAAAGATTAATTTAAAACCTGCACAAGATGTACTGGATTTAATTGTTAGATTCCAAACCAATTACTGACACTACTAAACAGAATCCAGATACTGATATTTTACAGAAGAATGGAAGGTGGTAGCACATCTCAGAGCCCAGTAACTTAATAACAAAATATTAACAACATAATTACAAGGAATTTCAGGTACACTCAAATTACCTTTAGAATTGCTTGTAGATTACCACTGTCCTTGAAATCTTAAGAACAGAAATTATATACTCTGTTAAAGATATCTAAGTGTGGCATTTACTTTTATTTTTTCTCACATAATATTCATAAAAGTGGGTACAGTAAAAATTATCAAAAGTTGGTCAATATTTTATTTTTCTAGAGAACAAACACTTTGAAAAAGGACCTTTGAGCTTTCCTTATAACTTGTTCAGACATGTGTAATGCATAAAAAATCCTCTATACAGGCCCAGTGTAAGAAAATGCAATATTAAAAATATTTGCATAAAATTTAACATTTTAGGAATGGCATCATTCTTAACAGGACAATGTTTTCTCAATGGCAAATGATAATCTTTCAAACAAAACCTTTTTTGAAAGGATCAGGAGACCTACTAGGGATCTCTAATGGGTATTTTAGCCATAAGGGTTATTGTGCAGTCACACACAGGAAATAGTTGCTTGAGTTACAATACAATGCAATAATACACAGAGACATTGTATTGGGTGACAATCCGATCAAAATTGAAAAAAAAATTCAAATGCAGATTTTTATCTGAGGTTTAATTTCTATAACCAGAATATTAAAAGTTTGGACCACTTCTTAACAAGTTCCACCTTGCTGGATCTTGCAGCATGAGATCTAAATCCACAGAAGTCAACATCTTGCATGACCAGTAGTAATATAAAGAAACATTATTAGCAATTTTAATGAGAAATATATGCACAAATTAACTGAACATAGAAGAACTACACCAATAATATTTTTAATAAGGGTAAACACTTCTATGAAAATAATACCACATGTTTAATTTTTAAATCGTGTGCTGTTTTATAATAATCATATGCTGCAGTCTACTCAGTGTATACAACAATTTATTTTTCATATCAATTTGTCAATTCATCATTTGTCTTTAGAATACAGCCTCCATTAATATTGAAACCTGACTGTTGTTTTCTTCTGATGGGAAAAACATAGTGCATTAAACAGATCTTGGAGCTTCATTTCAACAGTTTAAAATCATCAACAGGCAAAAAGATAATGCACTACCCCTTCCTGATCTAATTTTGAAAAAAACATTAATAAAGCAGGAACATCTCTGATGTATTTGTAGTAAAACACACCAGATAGTAATATCAAACTGTCATAAAACTATTGAAACACCAGTCATTGGAAAGATCACTCATATTTAGCATTTATGGGCATTTAACGTTATGGGCTATTTGATAATAATCAACTGGACTGCTTCTTAATAGAACCATTAATTGCTGTAGCAATAAACTACAGAACTTCAAGCATGCTTCAGAAATTTAACTGAATATTAAACACCTACCACCTATTCTTAACTTTGCTTCTTGTGAATTCATTTGTTTTAAAAATTAAATAAGATTTAGGCGATTGTTGTTTTGGGGGGAGATGAAACTGAAACGTATCATTGAGTGATTGACAAAACTAGCACAAGATTTCTCAATAATAATGGAGGAATATAAACACTCTTAGCATGCATAAGAGTAAATTTTAATTTCAACTTTGAAAAAAATGTCAATGTTGAGAAATCAGATAAATGTTCTTATATCACTCTTAATTACAGCCTAATAACCTTTAATTTTTGGATGACCATTGAAGATTACTTTTCACATAATTTAATTATCTTAAAAATTCCTTAAATATCTGAGGATACTTTCATCAAAGTTTGATCTACAAAACCATTAACAAAAGATAATTATTAAATTGATCTACTAAGACATTTTTATTTCTATTTCTTCTATTTACTGAGCTAATATTCCAAAATGACCTTATTCTAATCATTTTTAAAGCAGATTTCAAAAAAAAATACAGATGGAATCCCAGAAAAAATATGCTCTTTATAACTACTAAGTGTTTAATTTTTATCTTAGACATTTTATCAAGATACATGGTTATTTGAGCCAGGGATTTTTGGGAGACTGGATTATTTTTTAATTGTATGAAATTAAGCTTTCTGAAACTTTCATTTACAAAAAAATTTTGAATAGCAAACCAGCACAAAGAGAAGAAAGCCAAAATTATGGGTGGTAGTCAGTTCCTCTTTCAACTTAATTTAAGGTCACTTTCATGTTCTTTACTAAAAGTATGATCGTTTGCATAAAAAATGTCTCAAATCAGATGACAGATCACAAATAGAGGTTAGATTACATTTTTCTTAATATCCTTTACAGCTACTTTATTTTGTTTTATATATTACTGTCATTTTTTGTTTTATATTATTGCTGTTACTTTTGTTACTTAAAATTTGTACATGCATACAGAAGTAAAAATAAAAGTTACATTTTTACGTATCCAAGTTTTAAAACATTAGTTAGAATATTTGAATTTAGAATAGCTTCCACTTTGAAATTTTAAGTAACATAAGTAACAAACTGAAAAAAAAACATTTATTTCCTAAAATAATCTTTTTTTGAGATGAACTTTATGTGGTTAGTCATTTAATAGAGTTTATTTAGTTTATTATTTTAATCTTTCAATCCATAATGTAATATTCTTTTGTACGCGATTCAACTGTTCCTGTACTTTGTTTTCCTTACATATTTCACCTGTACTACCACCTGCTTTTTTCAAATTAGTTACCTATAATAGTTAATTTGTTTTGTTTGCTTCGTAGGGAAAACATATTTCTATTATCTAAGACTCTTTCAGAATTAATCTTGAACCATAAAATTTTTACTATTCCATTACAGCAGATTTCTCAAAGTATATTCACAAAGCATGTTTTAAAGTAAAATACATTATTGAAGGTGCAAAATGAAATTAACATTATTTTAAGATTTAGGCAAGTGAAATACTTATTCTGATAAAAAAATATATGCATTTTAACTAGAATGAAACATTTTGGTTACAATAAAAACTTTTAGTACAATAGATTTGAAACAAAATTTGAATACACACAGCCCAAATTTAAGTTAATGAAATTTTTAATGTTTATTAAATTTATTACAGTGAATAAAATTATCTTACAAATGTTTACATTTTACTTGATAAAATGAAAACCATATTTAATAAATTTAAGTTTTGTGCTTTAATTCTTTATCATTTTTTAGTCATACCTGCAGCTAATGAAGCTGGCTAAGATTACTGAATTGTGATCACAAAATTTGGCCAGAAAAAGTGAATAAAACTAATTTTAGTTCACTTTGTCATTTAACAAGTTTACAGTATTAAATTACTGTGACAACTGTTGTAGTACAAGGTTTTTATATAAATTATTGTAACTCCCCATATATACTGAAGTCCACAAAATAAATTTATATCTAATTAAAGTGATAAACATTGTTAAATTTTTATGTTAATATTTAATAATGGTATTTTGTTAATTTTTATATTTAATAATATTTTGTTAATATTATTTAATTTGTATGTTAATAATATTTAAATAACTCTGTTTTTGTTGTGTGTAATCAGATTTCGAATTTGCTAGAAAATACTAGAAACAGTAAGATTGTATCTTTGTTTGAACTACTATTTTTACAAAATAATGAATTTTTATTTGACAATTTGTATTCATAAAGTTTAGTTTTGTAATTAATGTAATTATTTATATTGTTGAGAATTAATTGTATTTGTAAATAATGTAGATATTAGTAATAGAAGCAAATATACTTTTCTAGTGTTTTCTAGATGTACAACGAAAAGTATATATAGCTAGACGAGGACATTGTTCACTGGCTCATTTGTGTATCGTAGTTCCGGTAGGTGACACTGCCGTTGTACTGCGTTAAAGTTTAAATAATTTCATACAGATTTTGTTAAGCGTTGTCAGAGTTTGTTGTGTTAAATAAATTATTGAAAGGGAGTTTGATATCGTGTTGGTTAATTAACGAATCATTCTCTCACTTCACAACACAAAACAAATACTAAACAAAAATAAATCTCAATATTCTAAACTTCTGGGAAGTAAAAATGTAATGTATCATTAATCTGGCCTCATAAAAATTCTCCAGCAATAATGTTTACACTATTTTCTAATCAAGTAATGGTAAACAGACAAAGCCCAATAAGTAGGGCCTCTCAATAAACATGTATCAAAGAAAAATACTACAAAAAATAACTTATTATTGTACAATCAGATGAGATGCTGGTTTTGTAATAGGGTTTGGAATATTATTGCCATTTGTGATGTGATGTGTTCAAGAATGGTGCAGTTTTAGTTGTATTCAATTTAGAATGTTCTTTTGAATGAAATTTTTTTCACACTTTGCAAATAGTAAAGATCTTTCAAGTCTAATCCAAAAACTAATGCTTGTATCCAATAGCACAAAATTTACAATGCTTCCAAGATACAGTCTCTGAAGAAGACTGATTTAGGGTGAACGCTAACTACTTAGGTTAAAATATACTATACTATTAGTTAAAAATTTTCAAACGCTAACTCACTTAGGTTTTTCTCCAGTTATTCCAGTAAAAATTAAAATAAGTAAAATAGCATAGAATATAATTTTTACTTACTCTATTAGATCTACTTCAACAAAAATTATTCCCCTTTTTGACATACCACATTTTAAGGGTATTTTTGTGATTCGCTTGAAAGCAAAATTTACTACAGGAAAACTGCTTTTATTAAAGTTGATAGCATTTTATAATTTAAATTTAAAGTTATTTTAAATAAATGTAGAATTACTTTATTTTTGACACAAAATGTAATACTTTCTTTTAAATATCACTCGCTTCATCTTGCAAATAACCATTAATATACTACAATCCCTCATAAATAAGCATTTTTTAGTTATTTAAAAAATGTATTTTGTCAACACAGTATCATAAGCAAATGATAAAAATAATACATAATCTTAAATTAATTCACAATGAAATTATTTTATTTTATTCTTTTTAGATGATTTTTTCAAAATTTTAAAACAAACCACCCTTTTCAATTCAAGATTAGACATCCAAAACTTTTCATATATTTGAAACTGGAGTGCTATTGTTTTCTCCCATACAACAAGGAAGCATACAGTAAAATAAAAGTACACTTTGTATTCCTTACAAATAGTAATTTATTAATAATGTGTTAAAAAGTAAAAAAAATTAATTCATGCAGTAATGTTTAATTAAAATTACAGTTTAGTTATAGTTAATATGATAATAGGGGACCTTACACTTTTTTAGGGAAAAACAACTACATCATCATTACCTAATAAACCAGCAAAACCCTATTCTACAGATATCATAGCATACTACACTATACTACAGATTTATCGTGTAATTAAAAAAAAAAGAAGAAATACACTATGAGAAATAAAGTCCAACAAGCAAACAAAATAAATAATTTGGGGCCCGTATGCAAAATGGAATAAACCAATGTTGGAAGTAAAATATCTATAAAATAATGTAAAGTATTATATATTACTTTGATAAAAATTATGTATCTTGCACGAGTTATATTTTTTATTGTTTCTATTGATAACAAAAAGAGAATTATTTTAATTATGTAACTATTTCTTATACCCTGTAACAACTGCATCAACCAAAATAAGATTCGAGGAAGTTTATAAAAAAGTAAGTCACAAAAGATTATTTTAAAAATTAACAAAAGGTTATAAAATTTATGGAAACTGTATTACCATTTCATTCTCTATTTCTCCTGTTCTTCGTGCTTGCTTTGCTGTATGAGAAGTCCAATTTTCTTCTAATGCTCTGTTCCATTCCTACACAACATAAAAAAAAAAGGTTGGCTTAAACATCAATTAATAAAACAAAAGTGCCAATTATTATAATTTCATTAAATATTACACATATAAAAAAACATTTTATATTATGAATATTTTCAATAATACTAGAAATATATGTAAAATTCTTCCAAGTAATTCTATGTTCAAACTAGAAAGCTTTTGAAAGTAAATTGGCTTTTGAATAAAAAATCCCATTTAACACAATACTTCAGTAAATTTGAGTATAGAACACCTAAATTCTGAATTTCACTATTTCTTCAACTTCTAATTCATTAATTTCTTTGAAAAAGGTTCTATCATTTTTAACAGTTGTTATGTGACCAGCTTACACAAAAATGAGATTAGAAAAATTTTAAAACTAACAAAAATATTTAGAAGTAGTTGAAATATTACAATACCAGAGTAAGATTTTCAAGTAGTGTTAGTTGAAATCGGTGACTTTATATTATTCCTTCGAGATAAACAATGGCTCTATGATAACTTTTTAGATTAATAACATTAACTTTATTTGAGGAAAATATTCTCAAGTATGTAACTATAAACTAGAAATCCCAGGTCCTGGATAATTTAGGAAAATGTATATCAGTTAGGGAACAATCAGGATTTCTGGAATACCTAAACATCTTGGTGAGTAACAGTTTAAAAACTGACAGGTATGAAATGAAGAATAAAATTTTTTTTCAGTAGTAGTCAAGTAATGCATTTAATGTATGTTAAATTCTTTTGACAATGTTGAAATTTTCTTCATTGTTTGAGTTCCTGTGAATATTCAGCTTACAGTTTATATAGTTCAGAATATTTCCATAGCTTCACAATTCTGAAAAAGAGCGATGATTAAGCCTATTCTATAAGTGGTTCTTTGCTTGGAGGAAAAGTACTTCACAGCATTTACTTCAACAAATGGACAAAGTCTTTGCTGCTCTCAACCTGGATAAATTACCTTAATCTCACAACAAGTTATGGACAGGATTGTCAACGCCAAATGACTTATAGCAACATTTATCAGTTAGGATTGGTTATCTTGTTTCATCCCTTTCTGAGTTGACTATCTTTTCTGTTATCCACCCTTTCCTCTATCAAACATTCCTTTTTTTTTTATGATGGAGTTCAGTGGTTTTTTGATAGAAGCTTGCTGGATCTAAGATAAGATTACAGAAACTAATTCTGAAATATTGCATCCCTAACAAGTCTGTGGTTTAAAAATTGGGATTGTGATTGAGGTACAAATTTCATAATCTGGTCTGTTACTTGTGTGGCAAGTTCATATAATGGAAAAAATGTCTAAACAGCACACAAATTTCTTAAAATCAAAAAGTATAGTTGCTGTTAAAATCACTTTCTTTGTTAAATTCCTATATATATTCAATAGAAAAAATAACTTCTTGGATGGAACCAGATTGAAAGTAGTTGAAATTTTTCCATTATTTTATAATACGGAAAGGGAAAGTGACTTTTTCTCAGTTTTCCTAAAATAATGAAACTAGTAATTCCTTTAACATTCAGATTCTTCACAACAGTCTCACTTCCGATTTCTTTCTTATATTAGTTCTTTCAAACATTGGATTTTTCAATTTTTATTTCAGTCTAATTACAAACATACAGAATAAAGGTACTTAAATTTATTATAATTAATGAAAATTTTTTTTATCTTGAATGGAACAACTTTTTATTTTATGTTAGGTTATTATAGTTAATTTTGTAATATAACATACTAAACACAAAGTTTTCATATACCTCTAAAAAACAAAATAACAGACTTTTTCATGGTTTTATGAATTATTTTTAGCAGAGGGTGAAATTTCTAGTTGCCTTTCGAAAATTCTTTGTTGCCTTTTTTTTTTGATTTGTATTCAAGAGTTTGCATTTAATAACTTAGTTATAGTCTTGGGTGCAGATTCAGTTACTTTTAATAACTGTGTAATGTTTCCATCGTAAGACAACAGCCTTTATATGTACCTCTATTTCATAATATGGCCCAATGTAAAATTATAACTGCATTCTTTACAAACTAATAGTTTCAAAATCTTTTAGAATGTGTTAAGGGAGTATAAATGACAGAATGCAAATGCCAAAAGCATGTATGTTATTAAAACTTCTTTCTACTGTGATAATTTATAGGTGTGATTCATAATCATAGAACTCTGTATTACTGCAGCATTTGTAAAATGAATAGACAAAAAGTTACAATACTGACAATCTCTTTTATAAAACTAAAATTTACTTTCACTAAAAAAAATGCCCCAACAGCAAAAGTATTTACCTATATTTTATTATACCTAGGCTTACCTATTTTACAAGCTGATAAGATTCACATCCAGAAGGTTTCAAGAAGTATTTTTGATATCAATCTGTACATAACTTGTCAATATATAGACTAATTACAAGCAATACTAAAGACCAATACTCTGTCCTATAATAAAGATTAGAATATTTTAAATACTTGCTAAGTTGTAGGTGTAACAGAAGAATCAATTTTTGTTGTTGAATCAGAATCTTCCCTACTACTCCATTCAGGTACTTCTAGCCCATTTTTCTTCTTACTTAATTGAAATAGTCTGTGTATAAGTGTGCATTTAATGCTTAACTAACTCTTACTTCACTTGCTAGTGTCTGTATTAATTTTTTTGTTTATTCTATGTCTATGCATGATCACCATTTAGAAGTAGTTGTTCTCTTATCATGTAACTCACTAAGAGGAAGTACTTCATTAGCTTCATTGATTGAAATCTTTTTCTTTCTATATCACCTTTGTAAATAAATAGTGATTCTAGCAACTTATTTATATCTTCTTTAAATATTTGTGCACTATTCTCTTATAAAATGTATACAACAAAGTAATGGAAAACTGTCTCAATAACTGCTGTAACATTACTGTAAATGATTTTATTCGTCAATTTTGTCTACATAAAAGGTCCAAATAAAAGCTTTCTTTACTTTATTTTTTTGCTTACTGCAACTTACTGTAATGATAAACAAAAATTTTTTTCTGAGCTCAACAAATATTAAGCGATTTAAAAAAAAAATATATTAATTCATACTTTCGTTTGTCAGTTCTGGGTAAAATTGTATTTTCAAAAATAATTATCTGATTTATTTAAAATGAACACAAATTTTCGCACTATTAATTATTGTTTATTAATTAATACTATTCTTCCAAAAAGCTGTATTTTAATCCTTTCAGAAATTAAAAAGTGAGAAAGCTACTACTATTTATACTAAAAACAAAACCTAAAGTTGTATTATATAATATATAAAATGTTTTATCAAGTAAGTTTGGGATAAATACTAGATAAAACTGTATATATTGTAAAATTCATAATTCAATAAATTAGAAAGACAACATTCAAACATTAAGCTGCGAGCTACAATCTGGTGATAAAATTACAATTTTAATGGTCTTTTACAAAATGTCTAAGACTATCATCATTCTTAAATATTTTTGGAATGTTAACTGAATTTTTTTTATTATAAGTAATATTTTGTCATTATACAGAGAAGTCCAAAAAAATGTACACCGTTCGCTAATCAGTTTTTTTTAACAGATTTGACTTCGCATGATAATTTTTGGCACAGAGAGGATTATAGTATGTGTTCAAAATGACCACCATCAGCTTCTACAGAATGTCCATGGTGCTGAACTGCACACCGGATGACAGCTGTTGGTGTATCTGGCATAATGGTAGCACATTATGATTTTTGAAGCTTGTTGATTGTTGCTGGTTTTTGTCAAGTCAATTGTTGATGGTCCCCCTGTGGGGGACCATCAACAATTCTACCCAGAGGTAGAAGTCCAGAGATGTCAGGAGACTAAGGAGTACTTAACAGCACCTCTTCAACCCACCCACTGTCCATGTTGAGTTTTATTGAGGTACAAACTGACATCTCATTGGTACTGAAGTAGGGATTCGTTCATATTGCATATAAAGAGTTCATGCAGGTTCATAAGTTCATCATACAGGTTTTGGATGGCAGGCAAAATCCTTGTCTGAAGCACATCAAGATATGCCTCACCAGTTTACAGTATCCTTGAAAAAGGGGGATCAATCAAACCATGCACTGATAGACCACACCACACAAAACTCCCGATAGATTCACTGCCCTGTCCATACGTGCGTGAGGATTTTCAAGAGCCCAGTAGACTCAAATGTGGTGGTTCACAGTATTTTTAAGTTTGAATTGCATGTTGCCAGTCCAGACAAACTTTTCTGAAAATCCCTCATCCTTTCCAACTCAATCCTTCGACCTGGTCACCTCATTCATCATGTGGAGTAGTCTTGGAATATACACTTTCCACTTTCCACTTTCCACTCTTACATTTGACCGGCTCAACCCACTTTCGTGTGCTCTCTGGTTCACTGATTTCTGTGGTGATCAGGTGAAATGTTGCAATACTGCAACACAGGATGCCAGACTTGTAGCTGTTTGTGGTCGACTGGGTCTTTCCTTGTACACATCTTTAATAGTTCTGTTTGACTTTGAATTTATCGCGAATGCGGACAACTGTTTGACATGTTTGTGGTAGTGTTCCAAACTCTCTCTGCCACTGCTGTTGTACCTCGTGAATGTTCTTGTACTTCCAGTCCCACTTCTGTGCAGCCTTGATTAAATAAACGAGAAGCAAATCTCAGCCATTGTTTCTACTCAATTGTCTTCTGCTGCAATGTCTAATATGACTGGTTTCTTCCAGCACCCCTAGTGCATGTTCTCGTACTTCCAGTACCATTACTGTACAGCCTTGCATTCAACAAGTTATAAGCAAACCTCAGCCATTGTTGCTACTTGACTGTCTTCTGCTGCGCTGGTTTATATGACTGGCTCGTTCCATCACCAACCAACCGAGCATGCACAGCATGAATTGCCAGCTCCACCTACCATGATAAATTTAATTCCTTTCACTAGTGAGTATATTTTTGTTTAGATATTTAATTACAAATTTTTTTAGACCCCTCTGTATACTCTACTTTTCATTGATAATCTAAAATTTACTATTATCCATAGCAAAGCGGCATGACAAATTTAATTAATATCTTTTCTTTCTTAGATATTTTTCACTAATTAATTCTTGTTAATAAATTGGAAGTGTTGTGAGGATGTACAACTGCACAAGTTTATTATAGAGTTGTTTTTTTGTTGATGCAAACATTTTTTACTTATAACTAATTACTACTGAATGTTATTGTTTAAAATAAATTTAACCTCATTGTCATTAATTAAAAAATGCATTTTAACTACCAGCATTTCTCTTTAATTTTCATTTTCTTTTTTCAAATTGTTAACCAGCGATATTCTAGGTTATGGAATAATAAGGTATTAAGGATGTGTAGTATATCTTGTGTAGAACCCATCCTGATAGTATTAAAGTTATAAGCATTTCATTTTACTAAATTATAAAGATCCTTTTCATCTAATTATATCTGATAATTTCCCTGTTTTTATGTCATAATCAAAACGATCTAATTTTAATTTTAACGATCTAATGATTATATTTAATTCTTGTTTCACAGACCTGTGTCACACATTTTTATTGACCTGTGCATGCACCAAAAAGGATACAATGAGGAGTCAGCATGAATTAACCTACTTGGCAGTCTTCTACAACATGTAGGAGAAGTGAGGATTGCAAAGCAGTATCTTCTTGGTTTGCATTCTTTCAGAACAAGGTTGAAGCTGTGTTTCATATAACATAGTCTTATGGTTTAGTCACTTTTTTTCATTTTTCTCAAAGATTATTTTATGAAGCTCATTTTCTTTCAAGTATTATGACTAATCCAAGTAAATATATAATGCTGGCCTCCTTGGTACGAGTGGTAGCATCTTGGCCTTTCATCTGCAGGTGCTGGGTTTGAATCCCGGTCAGGCATGGCATTTTTCACATACACTACAATTCATTCATCTTATCCTCTGAAGATATACCTTAATGGTGGTGCCGGAGGTTAAACAAAACAAAAAAGAAGTAAATATATATAACAGATAAAGAAATTTGTAATAATTGACAGTAGATAGTGTTGAATGAAACTAGGATACTGATAGTTGTGATTTCTGTAGCAAAATGGATGACTAACAAATAATTATGCTCTAGGTGCCTTCTCACCATATGGAAATGATCTATCAGATACATACAATAATAATCATGGCATAGAAAATTAAAAAAAATGATTATATTACCATTATTCTAGGTCATCAGTGTGATGTAGAAAAGTTATAGTGGATGATGTTGACTGGAAGTTCATGCTGAGAAAGGTTGGTGTAACTATTAGGACTAAATAAACCTTTCATCAGTGTCTACTCAAGAAAACAAAACATTATTTCTTACCTTCCAGGACCAAAAGGAACTGCAAGAAGACTTAAGTACTTGAAATATTTTTATTGTTCATGAGCACTGACCATTATTGAGGATATATATTTTAAAACTACACAAGAAGCAAGGAAGAAAAAGAATATATTCACTGCACTTTGAAAAAACTGGGTCATATTTGAACAGAATTGGAAACATTACAGTCAGTATTACAACTATTGAAATCCTTCTGAATTTCATAGGAAAGTGCCCATTTAAAATATGCAATCCCCAAAATCAGATGATATGGACTAAAAATAATTTCTATGTGCGACACACGAATATTTTATTTTTGTGGTGGGATCCTGTATATTGGGAAGGAAAAGCGACAAATCCAGTGTTTTGCTTTCAACTCTATATGTAATGACATACAAAAAAGCTTAAACAGAGAGATCACTATTACTAGTTTTCATGGAGTTGGCCAACAAGCTGGTAAAAAGATAATTCACATTAGTCTGAACAATGAGAGAAATAAATAACAAATCCTTCTTTTGATGTTGAGCTCCTACTGGCTCAAGCCAGACAAAATGCTGGTTACTTATACTCCTAAGAAAAACAGATGCACAACTCTTATCTTTCATGCATTCTATCAGATCTCAAAATCTGAATTATTGAATTCTCAAAAAAAAGAGCTGTAAATATTTGAAAATTATGTTGTGCAAAAACAAAAGAATAATTAATCGTAGGCCAATGATATACATTTATAGTGTTTTGGAAGCTGCTACTCTGAATGCCTACATGATCTATAAACTAAATGCAAATCAAAATCGGAATATGAATCCTAAACAGTTTTGAACCAATATCGGCAATCTTTTTGCCATGCGTAGTTTTTGAAAAAGAGCTGCCATCCAATCATGGGTCATCAGGAAAACCAAGGTTCATCTTGTGACTCGAGGAAGAATAGAAGAGGATATAATCTGCGTATGACAAATGAGGATATAATGTGACAAATCTATCTGCCATGGATGAACACAAAAGGATGATTTGCAAACTATGCCCATAAAGAGAAGATTCTTCTTGCAAATAAGATCTGAGTTTGTACTTTCTACAATGGTCTAAGAAGATCTTATACAAATAAGATCTTTTGTACTTCTACTGTTAGAGAAGACAAAATCTTTTATTCTTATTTTTAAATTTTTTGATGAATATAAGTTCTAAAGAAAATTTTTTTCATTCAAAATTGGAGAAAGAATTTTTTCATTGAGAAAAGTTTTGTGAATGCGCTATTAAGTGAATTCTGCGATTTGTTTTAACTTAAAAAAAAAAAAAAACTTTTTTCGAAGTACAAAGTAATATTTTTTAAGATTGTTTATTCACAATCTGTTTATACTTATATCAGTTCATTTACATTCAAAATTACAGTAAACGTTTCATCATTTCAGTCTCTGAAAAAAAATTCTATAGTTTGCCACGTTTAAATAATTATTTTATCCTTGAAAAACTTTTCTTTGGCTATATTTCAATAAAAACGAACCAATAAATGTTGAACTTGTTTATCAGAGTTTGTTATTTATTTCTGCCCAAAGTAGTCATTTTATCAACTAATAGCACAGTTTTGAGGACATTATATATCTCATACAACCTTATGGTGAGCACGCAGAATGTAGCCCTTGGGGGAACAAGGATTAAAATGTTTAATGATGTGTTAATACAACATTGAATGGTATAATAAAGAAATAAGTTTATGAAATATAAAAAGGTTCTTTAAAAAAACTAGAGTGGGAAATAAAGCAATTTTGTTAATAATGACTGTAAATGGCTATTAACTTTTAACTTTCTTGGCCCATTAACTGTTCTCAGATTTGATACTTTTATATCAAAATGAAAAATTAATGAATTTTATTACAAGCTTTAGACTACCAGAAATGACCCATTTTCAGATAAAGAAATAGAAGCATTCTAAAACAAATGATTCTTGACACCTACAGAAAGAATACATAAATATTTTTTTCTTGAAAAATAAGAAAATAAATCTTGGAATAACTGAATAAAAGGTCAATGCTATTTCATTTTATGATTTTTATTTAAGTTGCTTCCATTACCTTTACAAAGCATATAAAATAAGAAATGATAAATCTATTACTGAATTAAGTTATTGACCAATTCAATATAATTTTTTAACACTTCTTTATACTACTATAAATACAATCTACATCATATTTTAACAATTCATGCAAGAGGAGTAAAAGTAATGTTGCAGTGAATAAAATATATACATTACATTTTTAAATATTTGTATGTAATGTTCTAATTCTGTAAGAAAAGGTGAGTTGCAGGTACATCTAATTGTTGTTAAATTTTACTGTTATTCCAGTTTTTGCCTCTATCTCAATTATTTTTGACTTCATTTTCATGAAACTTGATGCTTGACATTACCTTTGCTATAGCATTTTCTCTCTCCTGTATAATGTCATTGAGCTGCTTTATATCTTCCTCATGTTTTGCTTCTTTGCTCTTAAGCAACCAAATAAGTTCATCGCGAATTTTCAATACATCAGTTTGCATTTTTACAATACGATCCCTTTGATCCAGCTGTAGATTCTTTTGATTTAATACTTGATTCAGCTGCAAGTTGTCTTTGGCCAGTGCATCAACTGTTCTTTCTAAATCCACCACCTTAGCACAAAAAATAAGTACAATCACTGATAAATAATTTTAAATTAATAAAATAAAATATATTTACTTATTTCCTAACAACAGAAAAAAGTTAATTTTGTTCCGGCAAATGCATCAGAAAAGTGGTATACATTTTTAGTAGCAAACATTTTCTTTACTGTATTTCACATCATATTCATATTTTCTTGCTACGTTTAATTGGGAAATAGAATAAATTTCTTATTAGAATGTTAACATTTTCTTAATATAACAATAAAAAATAAAGCATAAAAATTTTCCAAATTATTTGATTATATTTATGGTGGAGAATTGATTTTCTATTTCATCTTTACCAGTTACGATAAATTTTGTTCACTGGGACAGTAAGACCAAGTTCTATTTTCACCCCTATACACATGTACAATGTTCAAGTCCAGTAAAACTAAGAAATATACAAATTTTGTTGTATGTTTAGCAAACCTAATTTTACTGAATTAATTCTGGAAAAATTCAAATTTAAAAAAAAATAATTTTGTATGCCTTAAAAATTATAAATAATTTAATGTATGTTACAGTAGTAATATTCATGTATTTATATTTAAGGTACATATTTACATTTAAGAACTCAGCACAAGAATAAGAAATAAAAGTGAATATTTACATAAGCAAATAACTTATCTGTGCTAAGTTATTTACAAATTCTAAGATATTTCAAAACAAAAGATTAACTAACAGATTTCTTGATAGCGTCATATTTATTATGTATATAATATGTATAAATATGTATAAAACTACAGTAGAGCACAGATAAGTAATTTACAAATGAAAATAATGGACTTTTATTACTACTTCTTGTGCTAAGTTTATAATATAATCTTGATAGCATCTTTTAATGGACCAAGAACCCTGTTCCCTGGTTTTTGAAATACAGACCTTGATGAGGAAATAGAGGGACTGTGAGATAGTTATTTCTTTTATTTAGTTTAATAGAATGAGAGAGATTGAAAATTATAGCCTTTTCCCTTTGTCAACACTCTAGAAAGACTCAACCTACTAGACCTAAAGGGTAAAGGGACAGTTGGCTTTAATAACATTCTTTACGTCAACAGTATTTGTGAGTTCTGAATGAACACAGTCAGCACTCCTACAAGGATGAAGGCCGTTGAGGTTTAAATTTGTGCAGGAATTCACCAGGAAAAATAACACTATTTTCAAGATGCCTCCAACTTTCCACTACACTGACTCAAATTTTTGCATTGTTGAAGATGTGCAATTTCTTTTTAAATAGATTAATCTTTTCTCTCAGCTGTATTCTTTCTTTTGATCTCAACTTTTAAGTTTAGATAAAACCATATGGTCAAACTATTCAAGTATTTTTCAAACTGATTCACACGTTTCCCAAAACTCTCCTCAAACTTGCCTTCTTGTTTTTGCTTTCACATCAAGATTCTTTCATACATTTGTCAAAAGAGAATAATTTTTTTTAATGTTACAGTCAGAACAAGTAACATGTTAGACCTGGTTAACTGTCCACAATCCTCTTCAAAGGACTTTACATTAGCAACAAATATTTCATCCTCAACTGTTTGCTATTAATCAAAATATGTATAGTGTATTTTTATCATGTCAGTTTTGATTAAAAATGTATGTTTACTACATAACTACATATAAACAGTTAAAACTGTTCAAAACTAGTGAAACAACTAACTAATTTAATTTACAATTCAACTAGTAAATTAGTGGATATTAATTAAAACAAAAGGTTAGATATATACATAATTTTTTAAATCTCATGTTCTAACTTTTATCATTAAAATTCTACCATCAAAGTAGAAGAAAATAAAAATGCAGGCATTCTGCTTCTTTCTTACTTTGTTATGAATGGCTAGCATTATTTGTATTGTGATTAAACCCCTACTTATGCTCTTCAAAGAATAAATTTCTTAAAAAAACAAAATCCCCCGAAAAACTTCAATTCGTTAAGACTAAGATTCAGAAATAATGGATATGGCAAATAATTTTGGAGTTGTCAAAAAAAGTTTTACAAAAAATATTTCATTTATTAGTAATCGAAAAATTATGAGGTATTCTTATAAGGTCAAAGCATATCTTACTCCCAACTTCAGAAGTTATACTTATTATGAAAGATAAGCATAGATAATTTTTTTTATACCAAAGTTATATTAAATTGTTTAGACTTATCACCACAATAGTCAAATGTTTAACTTTATAAACTCAAAAAAACATACTGAAATTTTAATAAAATGTTTCCAGATTGAATGATGAAGTTTAATATCAAATACAAATAACAAAAAATCTTTTTGACGATGCTCTTTGACTAATAACGCATACATAGGCTTCTATTCAAACTAAACTAGTGAAAAATGTAGCATTAATTAGTAAATTGGTGATTATAATTAAGGATGCATAAGAGGTAAACTAAAATAACTAGAAGTAGCATTTGGAGTATAAATAATAGGTCAGAAAAAACAAAATTATAAATTACAAATAGAAACAAAATTATTTTATTAGATAGTCCATACAAACAGGAATTACATAGTTGAAAAACTTGATTTATCAGCAAAGATGCAGAAAGTTAGCGAGTTGTGATAGGGAAACCAATATAGAACCTTTAATATTACTTTGATGATTTTTTTAAAATTCTTTATTATGAAAATTATATAATTATCACTTTTCTTACTTTTCTATTCATGGAAGAAACCTGTTTGAAACTTCAAATTAGCTTTTTTTTTTTAGTAACACAATTTTTTTTTGTGCATAAGTTATGGTCGGACAAAGGTTTAAACAGTTTAGATTGTTTTTAATGATATGCCTTTTTTAACAAATTGTTTTATAAATTTATTTTACAAACACTGTGAGAACCAATGTTTTATAAGCCATTTATTAAATATTATTAGTTTACTATAATTTTTCTATATATATAAATATAATTTCAAACCGCTCATCATTGCTTCATACCTAGTATTCCAACAGATTTTTCTCTTTCAATAATGAATAATGATATCTAAAAGTTTACTTAAGAAGCATATAATGATCTCTATGCAATTGGGATGGAAGTTTTACAACAGAATATATATCTACTACAAGAGAATGTATTGTAAACTGTTTACCTTAAGCAACTAACAGATTTATTCCATGCTTATAAAATGTATAAGTTTGTGTGTTTCAGACACATATTTTATGCACTAGTTCATTATTTTGAGTTTTTTTGGGATTCAGATGACACAACCTAAGGAAATCCTAAGGTTAGACTCCATTATTATATTCCATTGCACTAATTTACTCAAGTTTTTTCTCACAAAGGAATTTAGATAGTTCACCTTGGCAACTCATCAATCTGCTGCTGCTGCTTTCCTATTCATCACTAAAACTTGTTGGATGTCTGTTACCAACTTTTTTCCTGTGTTTGTGTCTACCCTACATTTACTTAATGAAAATTTTTTTTTCTCATTTATACATTTATTCTTCATTCATCTTAGTTATAATCTTACCTTTCCCATATGCCTTTCATACTTACCTTTTTTGAATAGTTATTACTCTTGAATTCATTTTCTAATTATCTTTATGAATCTAATTGAGATTAATTTTCATTATTTACTATTTTCTGTAGATTGCTGTTACAATTTCGTTAAGTCTAGACACTTTTTCTTCTATTTGAAATAATTTTTTCAGTTATAGTTTTCTTTTTCTTTTACCCTAGCCTTATAATTTCTTTACATGTAAATTTTTCTAATTCCAGTTCTTTGGAACATATTCTTTCTAGCTGTATATCCTTTTCCAATTTTGCTAATGTTTTCCCAATGCTTGAGGTTTTTTTTCTCAAAACTAAATCTTAATTATAAATATTAAATTTTTATTCTTTTATAAAACAAAGTACACTATGTTAAGTCTTACACTAATTTGTTGTTAGTAAAGGTAAGATTTGGTCAGGTTTCAGCACACACATTGACAAACCAATCTGATATTTTCAGTTTTAATGAAATATTTTTAACTACGTGTATTTTATCATTAAGTGTTCTTACTTTTTCAATTGTAACTCTTATTTAACAATTTTATGTATTATAAAATGTAAATTTTTTTTTACCTGAGCAGTTAATGCCACTCGTTCATTGAAAGAGGTTCCAGAAGGTTTTTCTGCTACTTTGACACCTCTATTTCTTGATTTACTGCGAGGCTCTCTACTAGAAACAAATATACATTTTAGTTGTAACAAAAACCTAAGAACTAAGCAAATGTTCTTATTTTTTAAATTTTTAAATGAATTTATTCTAAATGCAATATTAAATCAAATTCTTTTTTATATGTCATTGAAATTTGAATTCTTACTCATACGTAAGAATCTTCTTATATGCAAGTAGTGATGTGACAAACATTTTAAAAAAGGAATTAAAAGAATATTAAAGTTAGTTTTACTTAAACTCCTCACTCAGAAAGGCTAATCCAAGAATGGGTTTCAATTTTTTTATTTTTTCTCCATACCACTTTTAACAAAAAAAAAAATCTATGAATGTATACTTTTTTGATACTTTAATTCCCTTGCATCTCATCATAAAGACTTATTTTATTGCTCTATTTAGGTGGTTCTAATTTAATCAGTCAAAATGTTATTCAAATTATTAAAAAAAAAAAAATAATGATTTCACTGCCATGGTCAGAATTATAAAATTTCTTCTGTGTCATTCTGGAACTTTTTAAGAACATGTATTTTTAGTTCCTAATGTATAATTAATTAAGTACATTCTTTTTTTTTTTTTTATAGAATTTGGGGAATAATATACAATATCTAAGATTGTTAGGATCAATAATTCCAAAAGAGAATTATCAGATATTTTTTGTTCAATATACAAAAGCAAAACAATTTTACATTTAATGATTATCTAACAAATTTTCCGTTTCCTTAAGTGGAATGTTTTAAGTTATTAAAAATAAAAAACTCAATTATAGGACAAAACAAATATTTTAAAACCACCTCTCCATCCATCAACTTCTTAAAAAAACCTCAATGTCAAAACTGTTACAAGCCTGCTTAAGAGAGATTCCACATTTTTTCTTGCAAAGCACACCTTACATGGATTCCTTCCATACTGTTTTCAAATGTATAAAAAAAATTCTTATCCTGAGACTTTAAATTTCAGATAAGTCTGCAGACTACTGATCTCCAAAACCTTTTCTGTACAATTAATATTTTGAAAGATCTTCAACCTTATATCCTCATGGTCATTTAGTTTTCCTTTTCAGTTAGGAAAAAGTAATTCCTAACTAAACTAAGATTTCACATACTTATTTTAAATATTAATTCAAAATGATACCATTTGATTTTTATAGCTTTACTTTTGCACTTTATTCACTATTTCTAATTAGTATATATTTTTTTTTAAGGATAAAATCACTATGCCACAAGTAAAAAATGGATTAATACATACAAAACATACAAGTAAACAATAGTCCAATTATGGGTTTTAGGAAACTACTGTAGCAATCTGATTCTTTACTTATTATAAAAGAGCTGGCAACAAATTGTTCCCTTCCCCATAGTACCAACTCTCTAGAAATTTTTTTAAAAGCTGCTGAAATTTATTTGACTATTTAATTTATTATTCTGAATTCATAAAAAATTGATTAAACTTGTCGGATTTGTAAATACAGAGACATGTACAGAGATACGCATTTGAAATTTGGCAGATTAAAAAAATAATGAACAACAGCCATTTAAAATTCAAAGAGTGCTGTTATAGAATTTGTGTTTTACAGAATCGTTTGAATACGGTTTTCTGTTCTATTTCTTTTTAATCCCACCTAAAAAAACAATCCATTAACTCAGTGAAAGTAATTTCAAAGGAAATCAATAAATGTAAAATTGAATGGACTAAAATCTGGTGAATTAAAATATCTGGTGAACCTCAAACTCAACTATACCTAATATTAATTTAGTGTGTAGATTGATTTGTATTCAAGTTATATCTAATAGTTTATAATATATATATCTATACATATATATCTATACATATCTATATATATCTATACATATCTATAAATCTATACATATATATATTTTTTAATAGTTATATCTAGTAAGGTTTTTATCAAAACTATTATAACTCCCCATATATATTGAAGTCCACAAAATAAATATATCCATATATATTGAAGTCCACAAAATAAATATATAAGTAATTAAAGTGATAAACATTCTTAAATTTTTTATGTTAATAATATTTCATTTTTATGTTAATATTAAAATAGTTCAGTCTTGTTGTGTAAAATCATGTCCTTTAGAATTTGGCGTTAAGTTATGGAACCTGCTAGAAGCAATAAGGTTGTATATTTGTTTGTATTAATAATTTTACCGAAGAATGAATTTCTGTTTGGCAATTTGCATTGACAAAGTTTAGTTTTATAATTAATGTAATTATTTATTTTGTCTGGAATGAATTATATTTATAAGTAGAGTAGATATTAATGATAGAAGCAAATAGATTTTTCTAGTGTTTTCTAGATGTACAACGGATAGTATATAAGCAAAACGAGGGAACTGATGATTGGCTCAATATGTATCGCAGTTAGTTTCAATCGGAGACACTGCTGTTGTAACTGCATGAAAGTTTAAATTGTTTTGTATAGAATTTGTTAAGTGTAATAAGAGTTTGTTTTTTGGGTTAAATAAATTAATGTGAGGAAGTCAGATATTCTCTCACTACATACTTTAAAAAATAGAAGATTAAGTTCATAACAAAATAACAGCATTGTAAAATAATAATATAATTTAAGAGTAACTAATTTCCAATGATGTATTTGGTAGCATTCTACCAGACAAACTGATTTAGGTCCAAATTTTCATTATTTGAAAGAAGTTTATAGTTTATTTTGTCAATGAAATGAGCAGCTCTTTTTACTCTTAAATGTATACAATTTAATCTAGTGTATATGATACCATATGTGCAATCATGAGTATGGTCAGTTTTCAGATAAATGCTGAGATACATTCAACTAATGAATAGTAAATGTAAGAGAGATACCCTTAGTTAAGCTTTTTGTTCATAAAAATACATCATACAATGAGTAGACTGTCCACAAAGATTTTTTTTTTGTTTAACCTCCGGAACTACTGTTAAGTTGTATTGAAAGTGATATAACCACTAAGATATTGAAGGTGAAAAATTTTACTAATTAAAAGAAAGAAAATGTTTAAAATTAGTTTTGTCAGGATTCATTGTTTGGTAGTTAACAGTCATCTGTTTTTTTTTTTAAATTTCTTTCACAACTTTTATTTTTATTTCTTGCAGTAATCTCCTGACAATTCGAAAGAGACACATTTGATTACAGTTTTTTTAAAAGATTTGAAGTGTATTGTTTTTTTTCAATTTATAATTCATCACCTTTCCTGCACATAGAAAAGGTGATGAATTAAATAAAAATAATAATGAATAATAGAAAAGGTGTTAATATGTGTCTGCTAACAAAGTTTAATATAAGAAATATTCTGAATTTAAATACTAATGAAAAGAAAAAAAATTAAGTAGAAAATTGTAACAGTGTGAGTGGATGTATTGTAAAAAATTATAAAAAAAAAATTTTAAATATTAAAAATTATACCAACAATTGAAAATATCTAAACAGGCAGGGAATATAGCTGGGAGTATCAGCTTGTCTCAATCACAAAAAACTTGTTGTCTTTTCAAGTTAAAACAATAGCTATAGCTCAAAAGATTGTGAAATAATATGATTCATCTGTCACAGAAGCCTTTTCTCAGGTATAGGAATAGTAAACTGGAAAAAAAAATTGCAGCATATTTTTGAACTGATTGATGCAGAATCATTGATCAATACGTGCTACTGAATTTATGAATGGTGAGTACGTTCCATCTCACAGGAAATTGTGGGCAGGATGGATGGCCACTGATTGAAGAGGGATGTCCTTTTGGTGAAACTATGTCATCCTTTTTGGTACTTCTGTGAGAAAATCATTTCTCAAAATTATCAATCACTTTCTCTTGCCCTTGATAAGACAGTGGGAAGTTATCCTTGCAGTTTAGTGGGTACAACTTTTTCTATAGATTCCAGACATGAATTCCTTTTTTGTTGTTAGAAAACTATGTTAAAAACCCTGCCTTCATATGTAAGTATCTTCACACAATCTATATCATAACCCACAGTCACTGCACATTAAATATAGACAAATTAGAAATAAACACAAGCTATATAAATGTACAGCCTATAATTATAACAGTACAATAGTCTTTTCCTATGCAATTTAGGGAAGAATTTTAACAAAACAACCAAGTTAGTTTAAGACAACTCGTATGTATAGTATAAGAGCAAGAAGAGTATAATTTATTGCATAATCATATTTTCTCTAGTGCCATAATAATAAGAGATAATGAAAAAATAATTGTGGCGTTACTGAACTAATAGATCCTACACTGCGTTTGACTGGCAGTGAAAGAGTTAAACTGACTCATAACATTATAGGAATTTAATGTCAGTCCTTACTTTTGGTATTTCCTTTCGACTAAACCTTTAATCTGTTCTTGTAATTGAGTGATTTGTTCATCTCTTATAGCTAAATCCATTCTCAACTGTTCTTCAATTTCTGAAATTTCTCTTTCTTTCATTTGTTCCTAAAAATAAAAAAAAACTATTAAAATATATGAAATACATTAATACTCACTATTATTTGTAAAATATTAATTTAAAGGTTTATATTTAACAAATGAATATCACAAATATGTTTTCAACATTTATTAAATAAATGAGTAATGGTGATAATTATAAAAGTTATTTTCGTGGTAGTATAGTAAGAATGTTAAAATCTGAAAATAAACCAAAGCATGACTTTCCAATTATTAATTAATTAATTTATATATTAATTAATTATGCCATGCTTTTCAAAATATACTCATGTTTTATATAACCATGCTTTTCAATAAATACTCAGAATTTTAAATCTTGTTTAGTATATGCTATATAACTACATTTTTATATTTGAAATCATTCCATTCAGCTTCAGATTACAGAAATTGTCTTATTTTTATTGTAAATAAACTGATTAACTTGAACAAAAGTTGCTCAAGATAATGTCAAATTTTATCTAAATCTTTGTCACAAGATTTAGTGTAATTAGCTGCGAGATTGAAAATGGGTACAAAAATACTATACAAAATATAACAAAAATGTTTTTTTTTTTTTTTTGTGACTTCAACTACAATAAAAACTTTAATTCTTTAAATAAGATATTAATAATAACACATATTAATAAAACAAATTTGAAATCAGTTTTCATTTAAAATTGAACAAAATATGATGATGAAATCCTATCAACTAGTCAATTACAACTGCGTTATGAGGTTACTGTACCCATAACTGCAAGAAAAGAGAAAATTACATGAAAACATTTTGCAGAAGATTTTTTTTTATTGCATTTCTCATTCAATAATGTATTTACTGATTTTAGTGTTATTAGCTAACATTTTATTACCTAACTTTGCATCATATTGGACAATTACAAACGTCTATTAATAAAATTACATGAAAGACTGCTATATGATCAACTGGTAACATATATTCAAATATTTCACAAAATAAATTATTTTTTTTTGAGTGGAATAAAGTCTTAATTTCACAACTTCCACGTAGAGCAGAGTGAAGCTTAAAACATGGATTTAATGGGTATATTTATATCACTCAATAATGTATTCATTGCATTTGCGAGCCATTTTACAAAAATGAATAAAAAATCATTTTATAAACCATTTTATAAAAATGAATCAAACAGAATAGAATGAAATAAAATGGTGTATTTATTTTTAAATTTAATAGAAAATACAGTTTAACTGTAATGTGCATTTACTGCTAAATAAACATTATGTTGGGATCACAATGCAGCACAAACAGCACTAGACGTTTTGAAAGCTACCTGGATTAGAAATTATTTTAGTCTGTTGTCTAGATGACAAAACTCACATAAATAATTTGTTATATATGTTAATTGTGCACAATACTTTTCATGTGTTTATACTTATATTTACAGAAAAAAAATCTATTTACTAACAAAACTTAACTATACCAACACTTACATAAAGACCACACCATTATAATCAACCACAGAAGACAAACAAATATTACTATTTATGTTGTGAAAAAGGATTTAATATACGTTTTCTTTGCAATTTTCATTGAATTGCTGACCACACATCTAAGTCTTAAAATTATTCTTCATACTCATTAAAACTATAAAAATAACAGTTGTACTTCTCCATTTGTAGACTTCATTATATTATTTATGTCTCCATTATAATTATTTTCTCATGTTTGCTTTACTATTGCTTCACATTTATTATTTTTGTCTTTAGCTTTACCTCATTTTTCAAGAAAATGCTGTAATTTTTTTTATCCATGTAGCATCACATTTAACTACACATAAATTTAAAAAAAAATGACTCCATTGTTTACTTCTATAATGGTAAAAACTATTAGTTTAACATTTTTTCTAGTCAGCACACTAAAACCTGTCTTAAAAATACAATAAAAAAGTATCAAAGAAAAAATAATCTTTAGTTCAAATAACTTATACCTGTTTCATGTGAAGTTCTAATTTATTAAGTTTATTTTTGGTGCAAACAATATCATCTTCTGCCACTTTTAACATTACTTTTCTTGCCTGCAGTTCAGTATTTAATTGGTTTATTTCTTCTGTCAATCTTCTTTCTTTATCAGCACCTTGAAATTAAATTTTATACAAGAGTCTAAAACACAATTTAGTATAATAGAAATAGAAAATGTTATAAAATATTTGAATTATATAGAATATTTAATCTGTTCAAAGCAGGACACTGATCTCTATTTTTACAGTAATATGTATTAATTCTTTTTTAAAAACAAAAGCTATTGATATTATATTGTGAATTACAATTATAATAATTACAATGAGCATTAATCAAATCTTATTTAATATAATTAGGTGACATTTAGTAGCACGTTTTTAAGTAGTACATCTTTTTTAAATCATACCAATTTTACCTGTAGATTTAATAAATTTCATGTTCTCCATTTTGCCTTGTTTAAACCTAGCCTCACTAGGATAATTATGAAATTCAGGTTTTTCTTTAGATTTTCTTATTAAAATAAAATCAGGGTACTGGTATTCTTTTTCTTCTTCAATTTCCACTCCATTTAAAAGCAATTCTTTATAATGTTTAATAATTTTATTAACATAATTTCTATCTCTTTAACTGTCCAACAATGGTCTGCAAGTATGTTTGGACCCCACTTTCCCTGATATCATTTTTCTACAGTTGAAATGTCCTGATGGAACCGCTCCTCATGTTTGTCACTCATAGCTCCAAGATTTTCTGGGAAGAAATCCAGGTTGGAATGCAAAAAATGGATTTTCAATGACATATTGCACTCCATGAGTCTGTATCATCTAATATTAAAATCATCTACGATTAAAAGATCATCTACTATTTTTTTGTAATTTTTTTGCTTATGATTTCCTAAAAAGTTTTTGCAGACACGCTTGAATGATGTCCAAGCAGATTTCTCAGCCTCATTCAATTGATTGTCAAAGTTATTTCCTTTTATCAGTTCCTGTCTGTATGTTCCTATGAATATTCCTTCTTTAATCTTAGCTTCACTGATTCTGGGGAACTTATTTTTTAATTAAGCAAATCTTGATCATAGCTTTGACAAAATTCGTCATAAGATAAAGTTTTATGTGAAGTGGAGGAAAGTACACTTTTTTTTGGATTAATCAACAGTTTGTTTTCAACATTGTTTTCTCCAGGATTAAAACATACTCTCTTCGACCATTCCTTTTTCACGTAGTGATTACATCTGTCTAAACTGTCCCATTCGCACAGAAAGCAGCAATACTTTATGTAACAAAGCTGTAGTCCCAGAAGAAGTGCAGTAACTTTTAAATTGCCACAGATATTCCATTCAAATTGTTTATAGTTTATTTTGTTGAGTAACAGTACCATGCTTTCATAAATTTCTTTCATTTTGGCAGCGTAGGCAAGTGGTATGGACGGAAATTTGTTTCCAATGTGGAGAAGTAAAGCTTTAATGCTATTCTTTGAAGAATTTTTTTTCCTTTTATCTTCAGAGGCTCTCTCTACGAATCATGAGACCTTGCCGATGGTGGGGGGGCTTGTGTACTCAGTGATACAGAGTAGCTGGACTGAAGGTGCAACCATGTCGGAGAGGTACCTGTTGAGAGTCAGACTAAGGAATGATTTCTGAAAGAGGGCAGCAGCTCTTTCAG
>JAAAKQ030101975.1:0-14358 GCA_010016005.3 Zanna intricata
CTTGCAGAAGCAAATTTAAGTTGCTACCGGTAGCAGAAATCGCAAGTACAGCACGGGGCCAGAGGCCGAGAAGCGATAGTAGAGAACTAAAGAAAGTTATCTTTAACCAAACATTAATTTACAGCCATAAAATAGTAATAACTTTCAGTGATTGCTCGTGCGTGTATTGCATTTACGCTGGTGCCACTTTTTGCCCTTCTCGATTTGTGATAGTATATCTTTTACAGGATAAGTTATAGTAAGAGTCTGTTTTTCTGTATTTTTTTTAAATTTACTTTCATATAAAATGATTAAATTTAAATCCGCTGTGAAACGTAAAAAAGTAAATCGGCAAGTTCGGATGATAATCTATAATATGTGCTGTTTCATGAAAAGAAAGGTAGATAGATTCCGAAAAAAATCGGGAAAAGACTTCGGAATATTATTTCAATTGAAAAGTGTGAAGAATGACTAGCAACTGCGTGTAAAGTAACCCGATCGTTCATATAGATCAGAAACAAACGTAAAAAAAAAATTTATTAAATAAATTATATCAAATTCTGGGAGGCTTTCTTTCTCCTCATCCAGAAATTACACGAATTGAAATTATGAAGTAGTAAAACTAGTTTAAGAGGAATATTAAAACAATTATATGTAAAGGGAAAAAAATTAAATTAACGGGACACATCTTATTGAGAACCACGGCATAAGATTTAAATAAATTGTTATTTTAAAATTTCGTGACGATACCTATACTAAGAGTATACTTCTAAATGTGGGATACTCTTTGTTTACGTAAAAGAATGGTAGCTTAATTCGTAGAAGCTACAAAATGTAATTAGACTTGATTGTTATTTTCACTGAACTGATCTGGATTAAAATTTTGAATCCCATTTTTATTGGAAAAAAAAAGCTTTAGAAACCATATATTCAGCTAAAACGAACTAAAATATTTAGTTCTCTGAGAAAAATTCAGTTCAGTACGTAAATTACATCTGTAAACCGACGAGTCATGTATACATTTATTCTTTAATTTACTCTTGAAATTAGTTTAAAAACCAAATAAAGGTATCTAACTAACCTGGATATATTTCTGATTTGGTATTGTTTGTGCGACTTGCTAACCACTTAGGCCGCTCGCCCACTGGAAGAGACTGCGAGCGGCTTTTTCATTATTTTATTTTTTCCATGTTCCAACTTGCAACATCATAACGAATCGCGTTTCTAGCTTCTCCCTTTTCAGATTTTTTCGATCTTAAATTGAGCGTAACTCAAGAATGACTTAACCAATATGTATCATATTTTCACGTGCACAATTGCAGATATATTACTACAGCATATCTAAATTTCATTGAAATTGATGTAGTAGTTTTGGAGATTTTTCAGTAAGAAAATTTTATACATAGGTCTATAAATATATAAGGAAACCACATTTTAAGTGAGCGGTATTTTTCTACTCCTAATACCCCAAAAGGTAAAGAAAATTCTTTATCACTCTCTTCTCCGAACGTGCAACCGAAAGTATTACCGTACTTTTCTTTGAAAAGTCTCATTAAAAAAAAAAAAAAAATACAGACAGCGATCCCATAAATACTATAAAAGTTTTGTACAACTGAAAGTGCGTCAGTATGTTTGCATAAGCTCTCTTTTTTCTGTTTTAGTCCGGAATCACCGTAAGGTATTACTTCAGAGGATGAATGAGGATGATATGTGAATGAAGTGTAAGTCTTATACAGTTTCAGGTCGACTATTTCTAAGATGTGTGATTAAATGAAATCCAACCACCAAAGAACACCGGCATCCACGTTCTATTTTTCAGATCCATTTAAAATTAACTGCCTTGTATAGGTTAGTCGCGTCAACACAGTGGAGTCAACCAGCCTATAAAGGACGACCCAGTCTCTCGTACAAATACGAATTAAATTCGGCTTTAGTGGCGTGGTCTTGTAGTCGCTCGTAATCTCTTCCAGTGGACAAGCGGTCATAGAGTTTGGCTTGAAGAATCAGCAGGATAGCAGTGTTATACGATACCTTTCTGAATATAGTTAGGGCTTAATTCGTTCCATCGTAAATCTAAAATGAACATTTACCTTTTAAATTTAATTTTCGATCGTCTTTTTATCTTTCTCTCCGCTATTTGTTGTCAGATTTTGGATATTTTGTTTAGATTATAAGATTTTATTAATTTTGTTCGATTTTTAAGGAATAAAATTTTTTTTTATTAGTTTTTCGTGAAATGGTTTTGATGATATTTCTTTTGCAGAATTATAATGTTATTAACATATCACGAAGTACTACAGTAGTTGTGTACATATATAATTCTGCAAAACAAAAAAAAAAATCACATGAAAATTCTGTCTAAGAGATGTGTGTTGTATAATTTAATTTGTATTACTTTGATGTTTTTGAATGAATTAGAGTAAAAGAAGTTTCATACATTTGCTTTCTCGTTTGAGATTTAAAAACAAGTTGCAAAATGTTTGATGTTGAAAATGAATTTATTATAAGGCACTTCGCTATAATATTTTAGTAGAGCGTATAGGAAGTGTACCGTTCTTACAGGTCTTTTTGTTGAAAGGTGTTCTACAGACGTTTTAATCAAACGCATATATACTCGTACATTACTGATATAAAACACGCATCTCTCCTATTCATATACAAGAATGTGCTTTTTATTTACTATATACATTTATTACTCGAACTTATCGTAAATCTTTTCTAGGTATTTAATACTTTCTCGTTTTATAAAAATATTTTAATATTTTCTTGTTAATATTTTAATATTTTCTATATACTTTTATAACGGTGTTTTTATCGTATCGTGGAATAAATGGGTTTATTGACGTACTCTTTTAATAACGTTATTTTATTTCTACATATATATATATATATATATATCTTTCTTTTTTTTTGTAAGAATTTTCAGAATTGTCAACTAAATTTTTGCTAGGTTTATCTTTCACCTTAATATTAAATGAAAAATGTAATAATATTTTCATGTACAACACATAATGTATCTATCTCTTTTTGTTTATTATGATTAGTAAACTTGATTTATAAATACGTGCTAGTATATATACTTATTATTACTATGGTTGGTTATTGGAAATAAAGTACTGCATGTCATGAACAATTTTTTACCTGTTGAACATGTAATGATAGCTAGTGTTGACAGTGTTATTCATTTTTCAACATTTTGTTGTAACAGATTTCGACATTTGAAAGTAATTTTTATATTATTTAAAAGCTTTATGCATATTATTTTTTTAATTTTTTAAATTGACGTATCTCATTTGTTTTTTTATTTTTTAGATTAATTTTTTTATCAGTCTTGTATGTGTATATTTTATTATTTTTTTCGTAAGCTAGATTTAACTTTTCTGAAGTCTTGGTTGAAACATGAATAAAATAGTTATAAAATATTAGACGCATATGGAATCGGACGAAAGATCTTCAGAAGTTATTTGATATTGTCAGATTTGTTGGACAAATTAATAATTTTACTTGTTATCAGATGGAAGTTGGAAGTGAAATATTTTTTCAAGCGGCCCGTGTAAAATATTTGTCTGAAAGAAAATATTGTTATCGATTGTATTATTTAATTTATTGTAAAATTTCAGATTTATGTTGTATTATTTATCAAATACTTCTATGAATTATTTTTATCATAATCAGTTTGTATTATTTAAATCCATGGTATTACTAACAATAATATTTTTCTTGCCGATAAGTACAAAAACAATAAAAAATGTTTAACGTTTTCAGTCATTAAACAATCTTTAGTAGCCCAAAGTTAAAAATAAATAATGTCGATTTATAACGACAATATTTTTTTACGTTTGTGAAAAATGTTTTACGTTTGTGGAACGTCTCTCTAAAAATATTTAATTTGCATATGATGTTTGTAACAGGACATTTCTTAATTATTACTAATATATCCGTGTTATTGTCCGTGATTACACCATGTGTGGTTCTAACAGTTTCACCCAATTTTAATGAAATAATAGAAATAATAAGAAATAAGTGACCGTGTATTGTTCATTGCAGTGTAATATTTTCTGTAATATCTACGGAACAACATGTATTGAATAGATTGATTCTTACTGGATTTAGGTGTGAGATAATATTTACTCATTTTTCCCCTCTATCACTCTCTCTCTCTCTTATTATGTAAAGTAAACAGTACGTCATTGTTGTTGTTTGAATCCTTATAACTCGCTATTATTACAAAGGTAAAAAGTTCAAAGCGTTATTATTTTGCTCCTCAGCACTTTGTAAACCAGTCATTTTAATTTATTACCGAAATCTTTTTTCAAAGAAATGAAGAAAAACTATAGAAAATTACTCTTTTTACTATTTTTAATTCTACTCGTATTTATCCCCGTGTGAAACGCCCAAAATAATCTTAATAATGTACCTTTATTAACTTTAATAATTAGTCTTTTTTCATCATTTTGTTGAAATCGCTTTTAGAAGTTGATGATTTTTTCGATTGTCGGCAATTTTGAAAATACTACTGCTTTGCTAATGTTGTTTCAGTTAAGACTTATTATTTTAAAATTAATATCTGTTATACTGATTTTTATCAACTTTGTATAAAAAATTGTTGTACAGTAATTATTATCTTTGTGACGGATGAAATTTTATTAAAAAAAATGTTTTTTAAAATAATAATTATTAGAGAGGAAGTACTGTATAGTAACAACCACGTTGTAACGGAGCTTATCTACCGATCAGTTCATCCACAATATAATGAATACTTATTACATATTAAATATATTAGAGCATTATAATTATAGAACTTTTTTGTACGTTTCACACGATCGTAGAATCGAGTTAAGTTAAAAAGTACTCTAACCGGTTTGTTTAATTTTTCTTCAGTTTTTTGAAAGATAAATTTCTATAATGAAATAAAATTTTACAAAAAAAAAAAAAAAAAAAATGATTGCACAGTAAAATGGGACAACATTCGATTTTTAAACGTTATTATGAAGTTATAAAATCTTCATATTTATTATCGTAAATTTAAGGAGAATAATATACATATAGTCTTTTTTATTTGTTTGTTTTTTACTCTTAAATTAACCACCACAGAAGCTAACAAAAGACGCTTGTAGTAGGAATATCAAGATGGAAATTTTTAGTGTATGAAAAATGCCTTGACTGACTGGGATTCGAATCCGGAACCTCCAGATGAAAGGCCGAGACGCTAGATTTTTTTAAATATATTTTTTTAAGGTGCAGTTGTATTGCTTTAGATGAAGTGTCTTATATTAGTGGAAAATTTGAATGATGATGATTTAATTTCTGTTATACTCATTTTATGAAGTGTTTTTCTGTCTGTACTCACTCATTATAATTAAAGAAGTCTATATAAGTAATGTTTTTATTGCAGTTTACAAAATTTTTTATTGGTAATTTGTTTAAAGCATGATAATACATAAAATAATTGTTATTGATAATATTTTTAACACATGTCAGTGATAAGAGGCAGTTGAAATGTGTACACTTGAACATCATAAATGTCGACTGTGTGTTGATTTATTACGGTGGAAAGTATAGTGATATATATATATATATATATATATATATATGTATATATATCACTATGCTAGATATACTATACTATATGTTTATTTATTACGGTTAATCATCGGAGTTAATGTACGTCCGAGGATTATATGCTTACTGCCGCTTTCCTCTAGAGCAGCGGTTCTCAAACTTTTGTACGAATTACAAACTATTGTTATATGAATTACTGATCAGTAGCGAATCCCTGAACTATTTAATATGTCATTAAAACAGCAATAGAAATATATCTAATTATAATTGGTATTGTGCTTTTTTTAGTGCTTGCACTAGTATTATCTTCTGTTCCAAGCTTGGCGTCGATATTGTCTTCTGTTCGTGCCTGCTGTGTACAAAACAGTTAAATGGCTCTTATAAATTTGGGGTAATGCCAGAGGTAATGTCAAAAAAAAAGAAGAAATAAGTAGTTAGAGAGAATCGTCAGTTTCAACGCAGTTGGACAGAAGATGTTTGTTTGCTGCAATAAATACATATCCATCAACAAACAATACATATTGAACAGAAATGTTAGTTAGAGACATGCAGATTACCAAAAAGTTGATGGAGAACTACTAAAACATGATGTGCAGAAGTGGAAGAAGAACTTCGTTATTCAGCAACAAATGTTCAACAAGAACTCAGCACTACAGCATTGTATATTTATATATATATATTTTTTTGTAAGAATTTACAGAATTGTCAACTAAATTTCTCCTGGATTTATCTTTCATCTTAATATTAAATGAAAAATGTAATAATATATTCATGTACAATACATAATATATCTTCTTTCGACCAAGTAAAATATGAAAATGATATTTTATTTAGCATTTCTTGTATTTGTCATCGGATACCTAAACGTACTGAATTTTAAATTTCAGTACGTTTAAATACAAGGGTAATTAGTTCATGAGCGGCATGGAGATATCAATATACTTCGATTGTTGGAAAGTCAGATAAGAGAAATAAGGTTTTATAATTTTTCTACTGAGCAAGTCATAAAGATATACCTTATAGTTGTTATGGAGATGAACTGAAGGCACTAACAGAGCAATTTGATACAAGATTTGCCGACTTCCAAAAAAAGACTCCATATTCGCTATATTTGCTCTTCTGTTGGTTGCTGATGTAGATCTACCAGAAAACTTACAAATGCCGTTGTGGATGAATAGATAAATATCATCCTGTTCGTTAAGAGCCCGCCTGGGTGCTTACTTCGCCAATATATGCATTTTGTCATCGAGCCCCGGTTAGCAGAGATATAGGTTGTTAGGATGAGAATGGATGTGTTGCGAACTCTGTGATGGAGCTACGGTGTGGGAGAGTGATTTCTCTCTTGAAAGCGGACCAGAACAGTGGTAGGGTATGTTTTCATTAGAAGTTTATTAAATTATGAATTTGTTTATTGTTTTACTCAAGAGGACTTTGAGTAAATTGAATTTGTAGAATAAAATTGTCGTTGCGATTCATACTTGTCTTGTTGGTATAAGAATAATATTTTTGATATTTAAAAGACTCATTCAAGTAATAATAATCTGAGAGCATAGTGAAATTGAAGTTAGACATGGAACTAGTTTTTATGCGAAACTTTCGGTGTAAGAAGAATGCGTAGTGATCGCGCTTCCGCGAATCGATTTATCTGATAGTTGATGGTTGTAAGTTATGGTAGGTGGTCGCGAGGTTGAAAGAAGCCATCCGAAGGCGATGGTAAGTTGTCTAAATGCGCTGATGAAAATGTCTACCGATACAATTGCATCGGATACAGGCCAAACTGATGAGTGTGATGTGTTATTTTAGGATCTAAAAAACGACCTTTGGTAAAACTGTTATCACCCTACGTTCCTAACCCTGAACGGGTTAGGAACGGAGGGTGTGGCGACCATGATCGTCACAAGGCGGGTGTCTTCCCTTACGGAGGTCGGGATTGTATTTTGTACAAGGAAGTAAAGAAATATTTCTTTGAACGAAGTATAGTAAAAATACTTCCTTGAACGAAGTACAAGGAAGTATTGTAATCGCGAAAAATTCGCGATAATTTTCAGATTTCCACGGAAATATCCTGGGTGTCCATCTTTATTAGTCTCGGCGTGACGTCTGTACTTACGTATCTCGCATACTAAGAAATGATTAGTCGTAGAATGTGAAATTTTGGATTTAGGACTGTGGCAATATCTAGTTGTGCACCTCCTCTTTTGATTGCAATCGACTGAACCAAAAGTGTCCAAAAAAATCCCAAAATCCAGTATTAAGTAATGCAGTATTAAGCTTAGTATTAAGTATTAAGCTCGGACTTCATCTTCCTTTTTTTTTCTTTATTCTTTTTTTTTAAATTTAAATATAATGATTTATTATTAACTATTATTATTATTAATAATTATTAACTATTAAAAAAAGCTTACAATAAATAATAATTCAATAATAACGACAAAAAAAGAAAATGAAAAAAAAATCAGAAGTTATTAGTCAAATAAAATTTTACGTAAGTTACTTCTAACAATATTTTATATAATTCAATAGGCTTTCAAGAAAATCATGTGGTGAAACATCTCATTATTTAATATTAACTGTAAATTATTATTTAGAATCGTATTATTTTTGTTTGTGCATTTGTTTCAGTCTATTTGATAATAAATATCACTATAAAATATATCAACCTTTTTCTGTTTCGTTTTTGTTTTCATTTTGTTTATGGTTACATAATAATAATAATAATTTTAAAAAATACAGCATTAGATACATATAAGATTATTTAAAGAGTAACAAAGGGACTTTTACCCTATTATAATATTTTAGATAAGATTGTTGAATTAATAATTGTATAGATGTTTGATGTTAATAAAAACTAATATTTCAGCAATTGTGCAACTGCCCACTTTATTAAATAATTGTAGAATTTACCTCACTTTTTGAAATGAAATAAGTTTAAATGTAATGCAGCAAAAAATGTGTATCTGAAGCAAAAATAGGCGTACAATGAAGTCATCTGGTATCAACATCAGATTTTTTTCACCCATAAGTATTTATGAACAGTTACTTGTACTTTTGCGGATGAAATATATTAAATAAAAAATTCGGGTAATACTGAAGATGAAAACCTCGAAAATTTGGAGTGGATCAGTGGTTTGAGAACCGCTGAACCATTCCATTAATATTAATAAATAAAAACCTAATTGTAATAAATACATATTGTACTAATAATTATAATGCAACATTTTTGTATTATAAGAGGTTTTTTTTTATTGTGTTATTGTATCACTTTCAGAAGCTTTGCATACGCAATGTTTGCAGTGATGCGCGTACCACAGTTTGACAACCGCTGTTCTTGACATAGAACAATCCTGAGAGATCCCCTCGCTGTTTACATTTAGGAAGAATTTACTTTTTGTAATGTTGGTATTGTCTCGTCATGTATGACTTTAAATTGTGTGCTTATTATCGAATGAACCTGTCTTATCGTACAGGATAGGAACTTTTACAGTTTATACAATGATAAATATGGTATTCAAGACGAAACAAAAAACTTATCTTTGAAGAGTTTTGTGTTACGTACATGGTAGAAATAAATAATGCGTTTTTACGGTGATACTTATTTTTTTTAAATCTAGGTAATGTGGAGATTTATTTCTAGTTACGTCCCTCTAAGTAACTTTACTGAAAACCCTTCGTAAATGTTTATAGCGTAATATTTTTTTTAACCTCCGAGACCACCGTTAGGTATTGCTTCAGATGATATGAATGATTTGTAGCGTGTGTGTGAAAATTCCTTGCCTGACCGGGATTCGAACTGGACCTCCGGATGAAAGGCCGAGAAGCTATCACTCGCACTACGGAGGCCGGCTTTAATAGGCTAATCTATTGATTCCCTGAGGAACTGTTTTTTTATTCCGTAGCATTGAAGTGATATTGACAAGATAGTTTATTTTTTTCTGCATTATTTTGTTTATTATGTTCTATTATTGTTATTTACACCGATTTTAATTATCTCATACTGTAACATTTTCTCTACTTTATATATGACGGTTATTCAGGGTGATATCAATGGTTGTATTGCGGGATTTTACTGAGTGAAGGTATTACAGAGTGATTCAGGAGGAAAGAAGACTTATTGACGAACTGATTCTAGAACTGGAAATAAGGAAAAAAGTTCGCACAAACATACTTCCGAAACGCTTTGTTGTGGAATTACGGCAAGTGAAATTTTCATCTGGATGAAATGAGATCATACTGAAATTATTATGGCGTTATATAACGGGGGTAAAGTGATAGTTTATTATATTTTCTGATCTGAAAAAAATCAAGTAAAACAGGTTCCAGAACTATATCTCCCGTAGTTTTCATAACATCCAACGTAAAACAGAAATATTTGAAATCACTGTTTTTAAGTTTGACGTACAATAACTCTGTCAGTACTAAAAAATGCGTAAATTCTATTTTCAGAACTTGTATAGAATTTATTTCTGAGAAAATTGATTTAATAAAGTCTATGAAACACAAAAAAAAATGGTCCTTATGGTGTTTATAAAGTAGAACAGTTTGCTGACCATGTCATACGACCGTAGTTTTGTATATGAGTTAACAATTATTACCAATTCAATTCCGTTCATACTATTTTCGGATGAAGCTACTTTTACGCGTAATGGCATAAACAACATACGAAATTCATATTGGTGGTCTGAAGAAAACCCGAATGCAGAAGTTGAATAACATTTTCAGCAATTATTTTAGGTGAACTTCGGTGTGGTATGTTCGACTTCCAATTAATGGCCATTTCATACTAGAAGAGCGTATTACGAGGAGAAATTTATGTAGAATTCTTAAACAATGAATATCTTACTGCGCTTGAACATTTCTTATTAACGAAACGAATTGAAATGTACACATTTCACGAATGAAGTACGCATAAATCAATTCTTAGGTGAAAAATTTACTGGTAACTATATTGGGCGTATAGGACCGGTAAAACTGCCACCTAAATCACTGGATTTTACCCTCTTAGTTTAGTTTTTATAGGGAAACGCGAGGTATACAAGTAGAACGTAGACACACGTGATGAACTGATTGCTCGCATTCTCAATGCTGCCGCCCTCATCAAGGAACGCGAAGATATCATTAGGTTGGCGACAGAAAATGTAAGAAAACGAGTCGAAAAGTGTATCGATATCAGTAGTGGAATTTTCGAACATTTATTGTAAATTAATACAATATTATCATTGAGTTTCATATTAATCGTAATATTTTTTTTGTATTATAAGTGGGTGTTCTTATCTGAATAGTAACAACAAATCTCTCATTTTTTAAAAAAAAAAAAAACTTACTTGAAAATTCATTGCCGATCGTGAAAAATCTGTTAAAAGTTAAGTTTATCTTTCAGCTTTTTAATATTTTAGATACCCTTACGTATTTTATTAATGTTTTAAATTATTATTACTTGAATACGCGTGACTACACACTTGAACTGCTTATGACCTTTCTGTATTCTAATTGAAGTGAACACTTTTTTCTTGCGTTGTGCCGGACACTTTTGTGATAGACTTTTGCATGAAGAAAAAAATAGCCCACTCGTAATCAAAACATAGTCACGAGACGCTAATCATGTATATAGGAGAAAAAGACACGGAGCGAGAAATTTATATATACATTTGTGCGTATAGAATATATATAGAATGAGAGGCGGGAGAAAAAACATCGATGATACGTTGTGATACGTCTTTCTTTCTCTCTCTGTATACTTACGCATGTGAGCATATACGTTTACATCAACATACAGTAAAGAAAGACGTCGATTCCACTTCACTTTCTTCTGTTCTTTTTTTCTCTGTATACCGGTACGCATAACTTATACGTACATTAATGTAATATAGAAAGACTGTTGTAACTATCCGGATACGTTGCTTTGTAGATATCTTTGTGTATACCTATACGTATTATATGTATTGAAAAGTTGTTTATGTAAATTAATTTTAAATTAATTCTTTAAATTCAATCTAAAAGTAACATAGAAAATTTACAAGATATTTGGATAGATTTCATTCAATAGTATCTATTTCATATTTTAGTTGTTATAAACCAATTGTTTCATTTTTAGAAGAATCTGATAATACAAATAATATATTTGCAGAATAATAATATATTGCAGAAGTAGTATAATAATATATCGTAATAAAATATTATTCATTTTTAAAATTAAATGTTTTCTAACAGTTACTTAATAAAGAAAACGAATTTAATTTTGATTATAAAGTTATTTAATTAACCAGTACGCTGAATTATAAATAGATTTCTTAAGTAGTCTGTTTAAATGAATAATCGCATTCATTACAATCAGCAGTAGGATCAAATATAATTATAACTGATGATGGGAACTCATTATTTTTAAGTTTTCACTTCTATTTGCCAGTCCCGCGACTGACTATTTTTTATTTTAGAAAGGATGTATTCCTTTAGTTTTTTCCATAATTTCCCTAAGATTTAGATTATTTAAAAATGGAGTTTTGTGTTTGAAAAAAGGCAACGCCTCTCTGTTAGTAATTAGCAGAAAGATCTGCAATGTCGCTGAGTTTAATATGGTAAAAGTATTGTGAGAATTATTAGTTAGTATTTTTTTTTACTCCAAACCGTTACTGTGTTTGTTAATTTTAGTTTGTTGCTCGTTTATTATTTTCGCAGATAAAATGTTTTATATCGCGTACTCTTATTTTTATCTTTAATTTTTACATTATGAAGCAAACAAAAAAAAATTGTAAAAGCTGGAAAATCGAACGAGTTCGTCAAAATTCATCCGCATAATTAGAAAAGTAATTTTTAAACGAGGGACAAGTAATACATTTTATTTTTGTAAGAATTACACATCGATATTAATTTTATTATTGTACATTTTCCCGCTTATTCGATTGTGATTTTTCTTAGTTTAATTAAGTCCTGTATTACGAGTATTTATTATTATGATTTATATTTCTCCCTTTTAGATTTATTGACCGAATTCTCATTTAATTTTTTATTTTCTTCGTCGTTTTAATCTCTTTACATTGTCGATGTGAAGTTCTATTTTACTCGTAACATTATAATTAGCTATTACGTGCCTTTTGATAATATTTCTTAATATATAATTATTATAAATTTTCCTGTTCTTGCACGTATATAATTTATAAATAATACTCAAAATAAACGAGATATTGATCCAGTCGAATGAGATCGGCTTTTATACACTCACCGTATTCATTATTGAAGAAATGAAATTACTCTTTATGTATCGGGTAGTTCTGGTTGAGTTTATTCTGTTACTATAATACATTTTTTTCCTCTATGTATGTGCGTGTGTTTTGAGTTCATCTTTTCAAAGTAATTTTAAAGTCGATAGCGTAATATTCTCCGTGCCGGACAGCCTCTATTTTCCTCATGCTGTTCAGTTGGTTAATGCCTTCCATTTATCAGCCGGTCATTTTAATTTAATATATGCTACAACTTCCGCCGGCTTTATATAATACTGTACTACAGCTGCGTACATCGTATCGACTAGGCAGACTTCTGCCGAGAAGGTTTGTTCTGTAAGCGAGGCGGTTTAATAATCGCGAAGAAAAATATATTAATCTAGAAATCATCTTTAGCGGTGGTAATACATTATAATAATTAGTGAAAGAGATTAATTTTTGATAAATTTACGAAGAAAGAAAAATTAATTACGTTTTATTTTCTCGTTAACTGGATGATGCGAGTCTTTTTTGCAGATTAAGATTAATGAGTGATGCGATGATGTTTTGACGCATTCTTTATTCGTATTAAGAATCTATTTGTATTTAAATAACTGTAATTATTCTTTTGTAAGACTACTTATCCTTTTAATGCGTTCTTTTCTGCTCGTTATAAAGTTCAGATGTAAGTGGATTGTAGTATACTAATCTTCCCTTGAGAATTTTGCTCAATGATTTATAATTCAGTTATTTTCACAACCTCACGTGCCGGGCAGTTCTTTTGGTGGGCGAGGATTTTCTTACAAAAAGCTCATCCCGTTAGATTAGGTTAGTGGACGCTTTACTATTGACAGAAAAAAATGGTCTGTTGCAGGATATATTTGAGCTATAAGTACTAAAACTTTAATCAACAACGTGCTATTTTTATTCTGAATTATTCCACTCGTTCTGAGGGATTGCAGGCGAGATGGATACTCTCCGCCTGGACATTGCCTCGAAGCCTCCATGGATTGGAATTTTTTTCGTGGTCTGCGGGTAGATAGTTTCTTTTGCAATATCCATTTTTTCCCCTTATAAATTCCATACCGCTGGAAGTAGTTCAGATATTTTTAGCTACATGCACACTGGATTTGTACTTTGTTTATTGTATTTCTGTTGTCCTAAAACTGCCGTGTAATTATAAAAATTACCATGAAATTTACAAAAAAAAAAAATTTTTTTTTTTAGTTATTTTTATTTTGATAGCTATTCATGTTTACAGAAAACTTAGTTTTTTGCATGTTGGTCTTTCTAAGCTGTACCAGTTTTATGAATTTGACCATCGGTCAAAAGAATTTTGACCGATGATGAAATTCATAAATGTGGATCCTAAATGAGGTTATAATATCTCTTTCTTCGCTTCTAAAGGAATCGCTTTATCAAGAACAGCATAACTTAGCTTATGGTAGGCAGTTTTGGTTTTAATGTAACGTGTATTTTTTGAGCGCTGATTTTTTTTAGCGCTGGAATCTGTTATTGATTTATGTTTACCTACATTCATATATACTTATATACGAGGGCCGTTTTTTTTTCGACCTCCGATAGGCTATAAATAAAAGACAAGTTCATATAAAACAATAATTTT
>JAAAKQ030102008.1:0-14356 GCA_010016005.3 Zanna intricata
GCGTATGTGAAAAATGCCATGCCTGACTGGGATTCGAACCCAGGACCTCCGGATGAAAGGCCGAGACACTACCACTCGGCCATGGAGGCCGGCGATTTATTATTGAAACATTAACTTCATGCTAATTAATACAAATATAGAATTTAGAAAAAAATCTTATTTAATTTTATAAGAGTGAAGAAGATTTAATCATGCATATAAATGTACTTTTATTTTAATGACTATAGATTCCATTAGTGACATTTAATGTCGCTAATTATGAAAGTAACCCTTTAAATTGAAATTAATATGTTTACATTATTACAACATAAATAGTTATTAAAAACAGCTACAAGCATTGAATTATTCTTGGGGAAAGTGATATTCTTATACCGTTACATTATTTATTTGTTTTGTTAACAAAAATATTTTTTCCATTTCAAACTTAGCACTTATTTTTAGGTTTTTTCTCTAAGTTTTTTCAGTAGTTTTAACTTTAGAATCTGAATAAAGACTGAAGGAGTTAATGTAAAATAAATGATTATGAAGTGATATTTATATTATGAAAAAAAGTGATAGCAGATATTTATATCTGCTATCTCTAGTCAGTTAAGAAAATTTATAACAATTTTTTTGTCAAGTTAAACTTAACAGATTTATTTCAACATTAAAACAGAAAAAGTATTTTAAATTTTAACTGCGTGTTTCTTGGTGAAAAGTCATTCCATCAGAACACTTATTAAGGGTCGATCTTTGTTTTAATAATTTCATACATTTATGTAAAGGATCTTTCATCCATTCTAATATTTTATACCTCTCCATTTATCTACTGTTGTGCATTATTTAGTGTATAATATCCTGAAGAAAATATTAACTTTAATACTGTTTTTATTATAAGGAAAAGCTAGAACTGATAAGCCTTTATATCTGTGTCGCTACTATTTACTTTACATATAAAGAAATTTTGCCTTAAAGTACAATACTGCTCACAGAAAATAAATAGGATAAAGCAAGAAATTTGAAAGAAAGGATGCTTTATATATGATTATCAGATTATTTATTCTTTAATGTTGGTCTAATCATCTTAAAGAAAAAAAAGAAGTTTTCTGGCTGATTTGTAATTTGGTACCAGCCATATGCTGAAGTGTTATGTGCTGTGAAAAATTCGTGAAGATTGACTGTAATGAATAATTTGAATTAATGTTCTAAAAAACATTTAAAGTATAGTTGGAATTATAGATTAATTTATTTTAGTACAGTTACATAAGTCACAATTATACATTTTATGTTATTAGTTCTAGTTAGTTTAAAAAAGAAGATAGTATTTGTTTAATTTTGTCAAGTACAGAAGAAAATATTTAATGTTAATTATAGAACAGAAATCATTTGTATGATGGTAAACTTTTTCTTTTATTTTTCTCTTTTTTTTAATGCAGTGTAATTTATTGTCATTAAATATTTGTGTAAAAAATAGTACATTACAAACTTAAATTAAAAATTCTTTTCTTCCAGAAGTCAAGGGAATTTATATGAAAATAATAGGGACGTTTAAAAGTTTTAAAAAAGAGATAATTTTGTCAGTTGTTGAAAAAGATGTTGCTATGAAGGAACTCCAAGAGTGTTATTTTCATTTAAAGTTAGTTTTAGATTAATTATTTTCTATTCTTGGTTTAAATCTGAAAGATATTTTTATATAATTGGTGGTTGGTTGTTTATTATTGCACATTTGGCATCTCGTATTTCACATTGTATATTGTATGCACATAGTGTTTTTAATTATTTTAACATTTCATCACTTTGGATATAAAATTGAATAGGTTTATTTCCTAAGTAAATATTATTATTCTAGCTTTTACATTTGTATTATATTTTTTTCATAATTATCATAAGCTAAATATTTTTAAACATTAAAAAAGTCATTCATTATTACAGCTTTTAACAGAATAAAATAATGTTGCAGAGCGTCAATTTGGACACATGATGAAAAAAGTATGGCAGTCAACCAAAACACAAAATATTGATTATGCATGTTCACATATATGTCCACGTTGTGGGAAAAGATATTCATTAAAAGGAAACTTAACTAGACATTTACGTTTTGAATGCGGAAAAGAACCTCAATTTCAATGTTATGTTTGTTTAAGGACTTTCACAAGGAATGATACTCTTACAGCACATTTGAAAATGTTACATCGACTTTTATGAACCAAAGTTATAGATTATTATTTTTCATATTATTTATTTATTGTTAATTTTTTTTTTAATATTGGTGGTTTTAATATTGGAATTTTAAAAGTAGTTTATAATGATGTTTGAAATATGTTAATGATATATATTTTGATAATAAACTGGTTTTTGTGGAAACTTGCATTTTTTATATTTATTTGTATATCTTGTTTTAGATAATTTTGATTATTTATTTTTTCATAACCTGATTTTAATGATTCGATTCTTGGTATTATTTGAATAACATAGTTTTTGGTTTCGGTTTAAAAATAAAATATCGGTTGAGGTAACTGAAATGTTTATTTAATGTAGTTCTAAATCAGTCATTAGCATAAAAAATATACATATATTGTCCTAAATGTATGATAATAAAATAGTTCTCCCAATTAATAGAATAAAAATAATAGAAAAAAAAATATATATATATATATCACTGTTTTTTTCCTTACCTTGTAATAGAAAGCATAAGCAAGAGAATAATTATTGTAATTATGCAAAAAGTCAGCTCCAATTACAATTTTATTTTATTAATTGAGCTCAAAAGAATAGTTTTTATTTTTCTTAAATGTTGGCCTGTTTTGTTTCTGCTTCAAATTGCCGTGAAACTAGTTTTGATGTCATTACTTACAAATTATTTTTTTCAAATCATTTTATTTAAAGTTTTGTTTTTATTGATTTCTGGATAAGATTACTTTTAAAACCTAATGTTTTTAAATACGTTGAGTAATATCATGTAAAAAAAAATAATCTAAGTCAAATAAATACTGTGTCGATTTCACATTGTACTGATCCCCTGAAAGTCCAAAAAAGTGCTCTTTGAAAACTTTGGTTTTTAAACACAGGCATCAAACCAGATTAATTTTTTCAATCTGTCCCATGTCATCAAGAGACATCCTTTTATACAATGTAGATTTTAGGGTTTTTTAAATCAAATATTAAGTAACTATCAATAATAATTTAAAGAAGAATAGGTTTTTTGTTGAGATGTGCTCAAATAACTTTTATAAAATTCCAAATAATTAATTCAGCAGATTACTATATTTTTTTAGGAGTTATTATATATTGAAAACTGTATAGGACTTGCCTAATGTTGGTATAAATTGTATAATTTATATATAGCCTTTACGTTTGAGTTACAATAAAAGTGTTCAAAGGACATGAGTTTTGAAGTAAATTTATTTTTCAATTATATCTGCCTGATCACCTCAAATAAGAATATCTTTACAGATAAATTAACTGTAACATATACTCATAGTGAATTTATTCTTGTTTATGAAAAAATGTTGGGTATACAATGATGGTTTCAATTAAATTGGAAACTACAAATATGCAAGAACTTTCCTGTGTTTTTGTTGAGTTTAGAATTAATTGGTATATAAAATTAATGTAACTTTGTTTAGGTAAGCAATGTAGATATTTTTAGTGTGGTAGTCTTATTTTCAAATTTCCACTCATTTTTTCACTGCAGCATATTTTTTTTTTATTTCATGAAAAGTATTTTATAATTTGAAACCAAATATAAAAATTATACTAATTATGTTGAAATAATTATTAACCAAATATAGAAATTATACTAATGCGATGTTGTAACTGCATTAAGGAGTTTCAAGGAAGTTGAAAGGTCAGAAAAATGTTACAAATTACTTGTCTATTTTACTACAATTCATTGAAAAAGGCTATTTGATTTTAGTATAAGTTAGTATTGATTTTTTTTAAATTTATTATAAGTTTTTTAGAAGTTTCTAATCCAGCAATTTCAAAACCATCTGTAATTCATATTATAAGAAAATGTAAGTAAATAATTGTTGTTTAATAACCTAATTAATAAGTAAAATAATTACAGTAGTTATGAATAATATTTTTTATTTGTAATTTTTGTGATAATTTTTTTTTTTGGCTTGTTTTGGTTCTTAAGAATTTATTGTTTACTTTGTAGATTTACAGTAATGTCGTGTTTATTCAGGTTTAGATCATAAAATCTGTTATTTTATCAGCTAAGTTGTTAAAGCAATTTATTCCCTATTTGCTTTCCGCATTTTTTTTTCATTACAATCTACTTGTACACAAGAAAAATGCTGACATAGTTGTCACCCTCCAGAAAAGAGGATGTTTTTTGTCAGAAATGATTGCACAGAAATTGAATAGTAAATTTTTCTGCCTTAATCTGTAAATTTTGTCATCTACTATTTTAGATGATATGCCATGTAGCTCTGTCATTTGAGTTTTTTCATAATTTAAGTTGGCTTTGTTGAATAAATTCAAGAATTCATCATGATAATTTTTTTTTTTTTTAAATTGATGTAAGTTTGAGGAAATAATTTATTCCTATTTTATTGATGAAAATGGATTTCAGTTTTTAATGAGTTTTTTACAGAAAAAGTATTTCATTTATATGGTTAATTTGTTATTAAAGGTTGAATTAATTGAAGTATATTTGAGCCAAAGTTGTTGTTAAAAATTTTTTCATTACTCATTTGAGAGAAATAAGTTAAATTTTCTATCAGTATAAAGCAGAAGTTATCTGTTCTATAAATATACATTTAATGAGCCAAACCAAAAGAATCATTTTTCACTCAAACTTTTAGACTTTTTATTATTCTCTTATGTAGTACAGTAATATACTCTAATGTAGTATAATTTTATTACAGATGAATATCATAATTTGACAAAAATGGAGAAGGCTTGGAGATTTAGTTCAGCAAATGATTCGTTTTCTTCAGATTCATATTTCTATTGTCCTAATTGTCCAAGGAAATATAACAGCATCAGCAAACTGAGAAGACATTCACGTTATGAATGTGGAAAAGAGCCTCAATTTAAATGTCCATATTGTTCACAGAGAAGTGCTCATCGGTTTAATCTTAAAGCACATATTGTTGCTAGACACTCAAAAGAATTGGCGGGATATAAGGGATCTATGAATAAATAGTTATTTTCTTTAAAAATGTTCCTAAGATTTCATTGTCAGTAATTTGGTGATTTAATAATTGTCTTTCTAAAATGTCTTGACACGATAATTATCTAATGTTAATGTAATTGTAGCAAAAGATATTGTTTTTGTGATACTATTTTTTCCCAGTTACTTTAAGGAAACATGTTGTACTTATTGTTTATATGTATTATCTGGTGCATATATGATCGAGTGAGCCTTTCTTCACAATTATGCAAAAGATTTTGCATAATTTTTAAATATGTATGGCTACTTAGCCACATGAACAAATATTAAGTGAAAAAATACATAGGTTTAGTAATATCTTTTGTCTAAACATCTTCCCTTAGTAATGTGAATTGATTTACTAAAACTAAACTGCTAGAGATTACATCGATAAATATTTAGTAATTTTTTTTTTTTTTTTGTATTAATATGTTACCTGTTTATTTACTGGCCTCTGTGATTAGTTTGGAGTCTGTCTTTTACCCAAGACAGGAATGGCATTTTTCATATTCTTAAAATTCCCACACTTCATTCCCTTGGTAGAATGGTATTAAGAAAGGCATCCAGCCATGAAATCCCTGGAGATTTCAGGGGAAAATGGGCTAAAAAGTCGTGTTTTCAGTACATACTATATCAAACACAATCATTTGTGTGTACAAAATCCACTGCCAACAACAAAAACTTGAATTTTGAATAATTTTATATTGCTGCAGAAATCATATTCCAGTTACAAGATAAATCAGATTCAGATTTGCTTAAAATAAACCAGTTGTCCAACACAGAGAATCGTAGATGTCCAGTTTGACCAGTTGTCCAGCACAGAGAATAGTAAAAGATGTTAGGAATAGAAATAAGAAACTGATAGCCACTCAAATAACAAAGCAAATCTATACCATTGTAACCAAAAAGAATCCAAGGTAACAAAACAATAAATAAAACTACCACAATTTAATTCTATATTTTACAAAATCTAACAAAAATAATGTAAAATATATAAACTAGGTAAAAACAAACAGCAAATAAATTGAGTGGCATATAATAAGAACAAACCAAATACTTATACAGTAATTCACATGTACATTTAATAAATATTTAAACCCTTACATAAACATATAGTAATATTTTATATTTTGAATTTTTAACTAGTTCATTTTTTGTCTAAACTGTCATTTATATTAAGTCTATGTTAATTTTAGTTATGATTTTTATTATCTCTGATAATTTTAGTATAGATTGGTCATTAAAATCATGTAATAATTTTTTTTTTTTTTAACTCAAACTAAACTTGTAAGGGAAGCAGTTAATATTAATATTGTATGCAAGTTGATATTACTGAAAATTATAGTCAGACATTACTATTTTCTTAAATATTTTCAAATTTGTTTGTTGATTAATTTGACGTAAAATCAATTTAGGTAATATTAACTAATTAGAGAATGTTTTCTAAACGGTATGGTGTTGTTAGGTCATACCATTTTTTGTTTGGACATTTATTTTTTTAAACTATTTTTCTATAACTCTTTACTGCTTAAATTACTTATTTATCGAAACTAAAAAAAATTTAATAAAAACTCTGTTTTGTGGAGCTGAGTAGTGTGATCATATCCGTTTAATTTATTAAATAAAAAAATAACCTTAAATTTATCTATGGTAAGTAAATATTTTGTCCCTGTATGTTTAAATAGCTGTTATTTTTTTAAAAAAAGTATTAATTACTTTAATTTACTTTCTTCTTTTTTTTTTTAATAATTTAATGTATAAGGTAACATTTTTATTTAACAAGGAATTTTATTATGTTAACTTGTTTGATAAAGCAGAATGTATTTTTTAATTAGGTTAAGTATTTTTCTTATGAACATGTAAAGAGAAATTTGTTCTCTTAAATTTTTTATATTATATACTAAGAAGACTTATTTTAATCAAAAGATAATGATTAAATCAGGCATTGAATTATGTGATAAATACAGTATTTGTTTATTTGTAAGAGTAATAAAGATTAGATGTAGTTAGTTTATTTATCATATAAATTTTTATTTAAATTTATGTAATCTGTTTCCATATTATTCAGTAATATTTAAGATATTTTATAAAATAAAAATATTATTTTAATTATTTGATTTAATATTTTGTAATTTAATGTAACTTTTTAATTATTTTGTTTTATATTTCTAGATTCTAAGACTATTATTTGTAATGTTTGTAAAAAAGTTTAGATATATTATATTTTATTTTTGGATAGAAGAATCCACATATATTCATATATATATTTTTTATGTATAATTTCATCCAGTTTTCAGGGATAATATTAAGTTTAACTTTTAGGTTAATGCATATTTTTTTATCAAAAGATTATTATTTCATCTTAGTGTACAAGTAAAAAACATTTATTATTTATATATCTAAATGTGTAAATAAATTTTTCAACAAAATTATTTAATTAGTTGATTTTTATTTATTTTTTTAGCAAATGTGAAGACTTAGGTTATGGATTTCTCCCTTTTTATAAATATTTTTTTTATGAAATCCTTTGTGACTTGGTAATATGTGCAAGTGGTTTAGAAATATATTTTTATGTTAACATCCTGTGCAATTTTTTAAACCAGTTATAAAACCAAGGACTATTGTTTAGGATGAAGACCAAAATAGATGTGGTGTTTTATAATTTATTTTTGTTAAGTTTTCAAAATATTGATTTGGAATTTGTAGATAAAAATGTGTTGTGAGATAAGGTAGCATAAGTTGGTGTATAATATTATTTTAATGATTTTTTTTTTTATATTACAGCAAGAGATAATTATTACCAGTTATTAAATTTTATCTGTTTTAATGTAGAGAGACTGTTATATAATTGAAGGAGCATTGTGAAAAATTACAATTTTTGTATTCTTATTTGTCTGTTTACAGAAGTTGAATCATTGTAACAATTTTTATTTCGGTCAAAGAATATATTTTTTATTTAGGATATGAATTTTTTCCCGTTTTACTCATGTATATATATGTATGTGCATAATTTTTTTATCTTGAGTTTCTTTTTTAAATCTTTTATCAGATTTTTTTTTTATTCAATAAGGTAAGTTTTTTATATCATTGTTTTGTTTATTATTTTTAATATAGTTTATTTTGTTTATTATTTTAAGTATTAGATTAAATACGTTTCAGTTTTATTAAAAAAATATAGTTTTTTTTTATGTCTTTTTTATACTTATTTCTTACATTTCTTTTAGAAAAAACAGTATGTTATAAATTAAGTTAGAATTATTTTAAAAAAAGAAGAAATTATTTACACAATTTTTTTGCTCATTTGGAACATAAAAAAATTTGTTTAAATTCAATTTGTTTTATGCTAAAGAATGTAACATTTTTTATTGATTGCATGAATTGATGTTCAACATATTTTTATTTTTGTTAAGTATTGTGTTGTATTCAACATTTTATTGGCATGAAATTACATTAATTAAATTTGTAATAGTTTGTTAGTGCTGATTTTTGTGAATAAATGTTTAAAATGTTTTCAAATGTGTTGAATAAATGTTTAAAATACATTGCAGTTATGTAATTAAATTATAAAATATAAGTTTTTTTCTGATGTACATATACATGTGACACTGAGCGTGAGAGAACACAAGTGAAGATCTATTTCTGATAAAGATGTAAACATTTGATAGGTGAGAATAATATAACTGTAGTAGTATTTGTAAGTGGTAATTTATAGGATTTAAATTCTTTTATTTTCTTTTTCTGTTTAGCATCCGGAACTACCGTTAGGTATTACCTCAGAGGATGAATAAGGAATGATATGTATGAATGTAAATGAAGTGTAGTCTTGTACCTGAGATTGTACAAGACTACACTTCATTTACATTCATACATATCATCCTCATTCATCCTCTGAAGTAATACCTTACGGTAGAAATTCTAGTTGTAAATTCTTTTATGAATGATTGTAAATCATTACTTTGACAGATCAAGAGAAAAATAGGAAGCACCTCATTGTAGAATTAATTTTGTTTTTTTTTTTTTTTTTTACTACTATATTATTTGACATTTTGACGACCAAACTTTTTTTAAGTGAGTTTCTTTTTGATTTATCCATAAAAACGCTATTAAATTTTAGTGACTCTAATTCAATGCAGATTTTTTTCATTGTGTAAACAAACTAAATATCACGTCAGTCAATGAAATGAATCCGGACTCATTACTACCCCTTTGTCAGAACAGCAACATCTATTTCCACTGAATTCAGTTAGCAATATGGATAAATGTATTAAACCTTCTATTCAAAAACTCCTTACTCGATTTTGTGAAAGAAGACAGTCTGTTTTATTTACTCTTTTACTCTCTGTGGAACATATATGTGTATATTTTAATTTATTTATAATATTCTTTTATTTAATTTTGAAAATGTTCTTATAAATTACCGTACCATAACTTAATTAGATATTATGATTAATTCGCAATGGCTGTTACTTTATTTATGTTCTAATTGGATTATTTTATTTCAGACGCTGAAGATACGATGGCAAGATTGGCTGAAAATACAGAATTATTATTAATTAAAAAAAAAGTAAAGCCGCATACACTAATATCTTTAATGAGAAATAGTGTAGTAGTGGGAAATCAAGAAAATAGACCATTATACATGAGGAAAAAACATTTTCTCTGGGATGGTACACAAGATTTAACTAGAAGATCCTTCTGTCCAAAATGTGATAAGCATTACAGCTGTAAATCAGCTTTAAATCGTCACCTTAAGTTAGAATGCGGTAAGGAACCGCAGTTTCAATGTCCTGAATGTTGCCGTCGGTATACACAACGTAGCAGTTTAATGGCTCATTTTAGAAAATTCCATGAATCGCTCAATACTTTCAGTTTTAATATGACTCAGAAATAATTAATATGTTAATATATAGGAACGGAAATTAATGTACAATGAAATAATAATTAATTTTTATTGTATTAGCCATATCTCTAGTCAATGACAAACATTTAACAATAATAATAATTTAAAAGCCTGTATTTTATTATTATTATTGTAATTTATGCTGTTTTTTACAATAATTAAATGAAAAAAATTAATCACAAGAATAATAATTTAAAAAAAAAAAACTGTTCTTTTGCAACAGTTCATAACAATAATATTTTTCACAGATAATATCAGTGTACCTGAAGTAAATGAAGTTTAGTTTATAAACTAGTTGATTTTGAATTGTGTAACAAAACTCAAAGATGCTCAAATTATAGTTTTAAATAATATTCTTTTGTGAATATTTTTAATGATTAGATCCCAATTTTTTGAATTTCAATTATGATAATAATAGTTGTAATTTAAAATAAAAATTTCATTGCAATTATTTATGGCATTTATGAAGAAAAAATTTATATTTGTGATCCTTTGATTAATTAAACAATATATGTATATTGATATTTCTGTAATAATATTTTTTATTAATTATTCTAGTCATTATAGAATTTATTTTAAGTTGTAGTCAAATTCTAGTCATTTTATTCTATTTTAAATGTATAAATTCAATATTACCATTTTTATAATGTATAATTGTTTATAAATGTTGAATGGTTATCTATTAACATTATATTAGTAATTTATTTCTAGCAGTCAATTTTATTGTCAGATATAATCATAAAAATAATAAATCGGTTAAAGTTTTAGAACTTGTGTAAACATCAAAATTTTTTGTTTATTTTTATGAGTACATAAAAATAGAATTTAATTAAAAACAGTGTACGTTTATTAAAATCATGTTTTAAAATGGTTGTAGTCAGGTCCAAAAAAAAAATTAACTATCTAGCAGTGGTAGTTCACATTTTATTAAAGTTCTATTAATCATTACATGCAGTAAACCCGAGCAGTAGCTTCTTCTAGACTCGGGGTTTTTATTTTACTTATTACTTAAAAAATAAGTATTGAACTATTTATTATATAAATTGATTGCATCTATGTTATGGTGATTACAAAATTCTCATGGAGAAGGGATCACTTGAGCAGGGTTTACAGTTAAAATTCCTTTAATTGGGGAGATTAGTTTGCTTGCATAGTGGAAACTTAGGATAAGAGGGACCTTTGCAATTCACCATGCGTATAATAAAATGTACAAAACTAAAAAAATATTCAGCATTAATTTATCTAACAAAGAAAATGCTAATTTTGGGCTATTTTTGATAAAGCTTAATTTAATGATACATTTTCTTTAGTATATTTAAAAATAATTTGTTCGTTTTTAGATTAAATAATTAAGAAAATACAGTTAGCTAAATTTTATTGTTATATTCAGGTGTTGCATTTTATATGTTGTAAAATATTTGAATTATTTATGTAATGAATTTTTTTTTAATTATGATCAAACACAGCATTATTGTACCAGATTAACTAAATAAATGAAAATATTACGATCTTTTGTTCCAAGTCGGCTGACATTTTCTTAAATTTATTTAGTGTTTCAATTTGGTGTACGGAAGGTCATTAAATCAATATTGTCTTTATCTTCATTGATCTCTTCTTCTTCTAGACACAAGTCGACATTATTCATTGTGTAATGTAATAATTTCATGTAACAATTGAACACATGAAAAATTACTTCATTTGTTTTCATATTAATCCATTTTTTCTTGCCTTTTAAATCATCATATTCTTTAATTGTGTAATTATTGGTACTGAAGTGTGTGATATTAGAGAACCGATGCCAAAATTGATTGATTAGTCCGTCCATTTATCCCCACTAATTGAACATCTAGAAGAGAATATTGACACCGTAACTTAACATTCAGCAATTTTAGGTTCACAAAGATTTTAGCATTACTAGATAATTAATTCATTATTATACATTTCCTGGATGTTATTTTTACTATTACATTTTCAATAATTGTATTATATTCATCATAATATTTTTTTATGTAGGATAACTTAAAATATATAACAAAGTTCTCATTATCTTACTTAAGTAATTTGGGCGAGTCATTTAACATGTTTAAAATAAAAACTCTTATGAGTTTTATTACTATAATAAAAAAAATCAATGTTACTGCTGTTATTAGTAGAGTACTTTGCATTTTGTTCTGGCTGCTATATATATATAAAATAGATGTATGTTAATTTTGTTTAAAATAACAGACTTTCTATGAAAAAGTTGTATTAGTTTTAGATTTAATGATATTTTGTTGTTTTGTAAGTATTTATTGACATGTTAAAACTATCATAATGTCTTGTTTTTATACAGAAAAAGGATCAAAAAATCCAATTTATTTTCTACCAGATTTTTTTAAATTAATTTTTTTAGAAGCAATTAAATATTATTATAATATATTCAATTGTCATTTCCCTTAATGTACAACAACCATATTTACAATAATAAATGACTGACTCTTAACACAGTATTTCCTACAAAGTAAACCAATTTTTCCAATATCTTTATGCATTATCAAGCCTGTTCAAAATGTATGTAGTTGTTAAAAATTTTCTACTAATTAAATCAGAAAAAAGGGGAGAAAAAAGGGGAATATGTCATACTGTATAACACGTTTATTTTGTATGTAGACATACTCGTACTTTCTAGATTTGTTAGGATTTTTTGTAAAACAGTTTTTGAAGATCACTAATCTTAAAAATTAATGGTCCAGTAGTTCAGAGGAGGTAAGGTACTTTATTAAAGTGTGAACTAACTACATTTTTTTATTTTTTTATGCTTTACATTATCCAAAATATTTAATAAATGAATACTGGTTATATTCATATAGTCATCTGTTGTATAGTACTGTTTTCTGTTTTTAAACATTTATTAAATTTTTTCCACATATTAATTTATTACAAAAACATGTTAAAGAACAAGTTTGTTGAAATAAATTCATAAACATTAGAAGTTCTAAAATTAAATATAGTTGTAGTAGAAAATGTTCTGTTAAGTTTATTATTTTGTTTTTGTATCTGACATTTTTTGTCCATATACATTAGATTAAATAAATGTTAAATTCAAATATTTTTTAAAAGACTTAAACTATAAGTAATTCTATTATGAAATTGTAGTCTTGAAAATTTGAATTAATTTCGGTTAATGTGTTGTAACATTATAGTTTTAATTTCTTATTTGTATTTAAATGTATATTCTCATGAATATGCAAATGAATATGATACATTAATAAATATGTGCACATACTGTGTTCATGTATTTGTATTATAATATATATTTTTACGTGTAGCCTTAAGAAAATGTGTTCTTTTATTATAAAAGAGAAATAACTAATTTTTTGAACAAGAAATATTTAAATTTAAGCTCTTGGAAAACACCTGCTAGTACAAAAATATTTTTTTGAATTTCTGTGTAAATTTTAAATTGCATATTTTTTCTGTGATAATTTTATTTTTCTTACTTAAATTTATTAAATTATTAAGTATGATAAAAAATTTGAACATAATAAATTACTTGCTAGTAACTGTTAATAACATTTGTTAAAAAAATTATTCTTGAGGTATTTGTTCTTCATTGATTTATAGGTATTTTACATTTAAGATTTTTGTTGTGATATTAGGCTTTTAAGTTTTGTGTAAAAAAAAGAAAAAAGAAAAAAAGTTGTGTATTATTATCTTTCATTTTTATCTATTTTATTTTCCATGTTAGACAAGTAACCGGTATACTTTTTGTAATCGTTTGTCTTCCAAAAAAAAACAAAAAAAATATTTACAGTGAATTACCATTTCATACTCTCTCTCTCTTTTTTATTTTCATTATAAGAACAGCAAGCAGTATAAAGCGAAAAAATAATAAATATTTGTTACTCTGGTCGCGTTGATTTGTATTTTTTATTTCAGTTTTTTTTAACTTTATGTGTCTAATACAGCTTTTATATTTTCTTTAATATTTTTTCTAATCCTCATTTACATGTATGTGTTGGCTTAATATTTATATTTTATAGTCTGTAATTAAATGTATTCTCATTTGAAAAAATCCCCAGATTGCAAGTAAGTTTAACAAATAATTCTTTTTGTTGCCTTATTTAGAATAATTATTATTAATGTTTTGTGATATGTTTGAAAAAATTGTAGAGTTACAACAAATATTGTTTACTTTCATGTAATAATTTTCTTCAGTTTGTGAGAGAGAGTCTCTCTCTCTCTCTCTCTCTCTCTCTCTCTCTCTCCCCCCCTCACCCCCTCTCTCTCTCTCTCTGTGTGTGTGTGTGTGTGTGTGTGTGTGTGTGTGTGTTTGT
>JAAAKQ030102030.1:0-14356 GCA_010016005.3 Zanna intricata
CGGTAGTCTGCTGATGGTTATTGGAAATGCCATCAGTGGGAGCCCGACACTCCGTGCGTAAATGCATTTCCACCTCCATCCACAATAAAAAAAAAAATTGTCATCCATATTGATTTGTCTTGTTGTAATTACGCTTATAACCAATTAACTATAATTATATAAATATTCTAAATTGTCAATCTCTCTCAATATGTTGGTCAAGCTTCGTACACAATTTATACATATATATGTATATATATATATAATTTAAACATAATAAACAATTATGACAACAATATATACCTATATATAACTTTTTCTTTACTCTCATTAGACGGGATTTTTTTCTACTGATCCAAGCGTTTTAACAAATTATTATAGTACGTAAATTTTTAATTACTTAAGTTCAAAAACATGGCGGTAAAAAATGATTGTGAAGGAAGAAAGTTTCTTACAAGAATAGTCAGTTAACGTAAGTGTTCAGCACACACATTTACTTACATATTTTCTTATCTCAACAAATGTGTTGTTATGAAGCCCTATACACATTTTTTTTTAAACTTTTAACTCTTGAACTTGAATTTATTTTAAACGTTAATATCTTTTAAATGATAAAGTTATCAAGGTGGAAATAGTTATAAATTTCTACCACAAAAACGTTTTCCACAAGTGAATTAAATCATCTGATGCATTTTCCAGAGGTTGAGGATAAATAAAAAATTAATTTAATTATCAAATAATAGAAATATTCTCATTTCCGGTTTTTTATACAACATATCTTATCTTAAAAAAGTACATAAACCAAAGATCGCATTTCTGCAATTTGATAAATGATGAAGATTAGAGAAAAACAATTAGGCCGTTCTTTTTTACTCGATCGAAATCTTAATCATTAATCGCAAAGAAAAACAATTAATGACAAAAATATAGCGAGGTCGACAGTGGTTTAACATAAAAAATATACCTCTAAAGATTTTAATTTCGCTTCTTTTCTATTCCCCTATTGGAGATACTGTTTCACAACAGAAAGAGATTCATTAATCTGTTGCTTTAAACAATTTAGTCCTTCTGATAGTTGCTATGCATTGAAAACATGCAGCGACACTAGTCAAGACTTGCTGCAATAAGTGAGATCAACGATGTTCATTGTATAGTCCCTATGGATAAAATAAAATGAAGGTGCGCGTCCATGTAAATGAAAGTGCAGGGCTTAGCATATTTATATGCAACCTACCTTCTGTTCAATGAAGACCACAGCAAACTGCTTCACCTCTAACTAAAACTACTATAAATGTAACATAAAATGCGTTTTTTTTTTTTTTTAACAACTACGCAATAATTGTGACAGATCTACACCTCAGGTCGTCTACAAACATTTTGTCCCCGATATACGAGGCATATTCATAAAGTAAGGGCCGCCAGCTTTTAATTAAATATTAGCGGGTCTGAACGCAGTTTCACGTATGCAGGGCCATCTATTGACTATTTTACGAAGCCACTGCAATTGTTTTTTTGATTCGGTAGTCGTTTGCCTGCCGGTGAATGATCGCAATGTCCGCGACAATAGTTTCTACCGCCTAAAGTGTGCGCTGTGATTCGATTTTTGCGTGCAAAAGGTCTTCAACTATTGAAATTAGTCGGGAGTTGTGCCTATTGTATAAACCTATAGTAATGAGTGAAGAAAGGTTATCCAATGGTGTCGAGACTTTAAAAAATGGCCGCAAAAATGTGCATGACGAAGAGCGGAGTAGCAGGCCCAGTATTCAGACCGACGAAAGGGCGTCATTTTGGTTAATTTTATTGAATGTGAATAAAAAATTACAGCTGATGTATACTGCGAAACGCTCACCAAACTGAGACGTGCGATCCAAAATCGGCGACGCGGGAAACTGTTTTCCGGCGTAATCCTCCTTCACGACAATGCGCGTCCACAAGACGAGCAGTGCGCGTACTTAATCTTAACCGAGAAGATTCAAGATTTTTGTGGGAACTTTTTGACCACCCTCCATATAGTCCCGACCTTTCATCTAGCGACTACTTTCTCTTCTTGCATTTGAAAAAGCGGCTTGGTGGACAACAGTTTGAAAACGAAGAGGAATTCAAGACTGCCGTTCTGAACTGATTCAATTCACAGGCGGCGATCTTATATGCAGAGGGGTTAAAGAAACTGGTGCACCGTTAAGAAAAGTGGTTAAAACTGAATGGCAATTAGCTGGAAATGTGAAGTAGATGTGTAGTAAATTAAAACTGTAAATAAAAACCATTTCTCACGAGTTAGTTTTTTTAATGACCAAACGGTCCTTATTTTATGAATATGCTCCATACATTAAGAATTTCTTTTCCTCAAACAGATAGAAAATTACTAATCGATAGCTAATAAAGAAATAGTTCTAAATTCAGAATAATAAAACAGAAATATTAACTTACAAAACAAAATAATATTCTACAGAAGAATAAAAGGCAATCTAAGTAATTTTAACTATTTCTTTTACAATTAGTTAATTTCCTAGTATTAGTATAATTTTAAGTGAGACAGAAAAAGAAAAAGAAAATAAGTAACGGAAGAGAGTGGAAAGAGTGAAAGAGAATGAGGGAAGGATAAAAATAAGTTTTGCCTTCAGACAGTATCCGGGAGATGTCTAATACATATTGAAATAAAACTGCTGTAAGAGGTGAAAGGGTTATGCACCTTCGTCGACAAATGACAGAGCGAAGTTTCCTTCTACTTCACACTCTGCGTCACTCATTCTCTCGCTCTCATCTTTCCCTCTTTCTCTGTAGATACACACACCCGTCGAAACTGTTTTTGTATGAACGTGTTTAAAGTAGAAATCACCATCGTAGCAATAAACACGGCTAGCAAAGTCACGTGACAAAATAACATTAACGATCCGACCAGTAAGTGACTCACACCTCACTTTAACAGACAAAACTACACCAGGTAACCGTAACCTGTACTTGTTACATGCAGCCGATGTCCGAAGGAAAACAAAATTGACTATGTTATGTAATAAGTAATTTTACGGATAAATAGTTAAATAAATGAAAAAGGTATTAATGAAAGGAGGAAAAAATACGGTAGAATTTGTCAATGTCGTAATACCTAGTGGTTCGATCAGAAGAGAACGTAAGTAAGTATTGGTTTACTTACTTAACACTGTTTTAAAACAAAGCAACTACTTTACATTACAGCAAATTAACTTGATTATATAAGCGAAAAACTCCACATATACGTGAAATTATAGCTTAAAATGAATTAAAAGTATATTATATTTCTTTTAAAGTTTTCTTCATATTATTATTTTTTGAAATTTTTATTAATAAACTGAACTATTCGTTTTTTTTCCAAGGATTAATTTTTATCTATAACTGAAAGATGAACGTCAGTCAAAAATCCAGAGAAGTTTCATACAAAAATTGTTAAAAAAGTTTGTTTATTTTTTTCCATTTATTCTAATGTTGCCTCCTTCCCCTCCCCCGAAATTTATTAATAAAATACATCTCCAGAGAGTAAATCCCCAAAAGAGCTGTTGCCGGAAGAAGGAGGTAGCAACCCACCAGATTGAATAAAGTTTTTTAAATTCGATGCGCTTTATTTACTTCACTTCAAACTTTTCGCTAAAACGTATTCTGCTTAATTAAATTTTGGGAAATGGCAAAACACTACACTTCAAAATAAAATAAAAAACGACCGAAGATAGTCGTTTCAAATTTTATTTTCTTAAGTTGATTTTTTTTTAAATGTATCATAGTGTATAAATAAAAAAAGAATTTCAACCGAAAGCGGAGCTGATTTAATTTGTTGACTTTTAATTTTTTTCGATATGTAATATGGTAAAAAAGTAAAAAAATAGATACAAATTGAAATAATAATAGGTTAATATGATAGTTTTCTTTCTAAAAGGCGAATAACCTAAAAAGTTATTACTATTAGTATTATAACTGAGAAAAAAACATAAGCAATAAACTTTTGCACTGCTTTAAATTACGAAACTATTAATATAATTTGAGGAAACGTAACAAAGAAAATGTAAATGAAGTACATAAAAGCAACACAACCATTAAATATATAAGTAGTAATTAAACTAAACTCGAGTATAATGTACAATGTAATAACGCATGCACTACACCACAAAAAAAAGAGAGAGAGAGAGAAGACCACACTGTACTTTACGAGAACGTAAAAATTTATTCCTAAAAAAAAAAAAAAATTTTATTCGATATAATAATAAAAGGACAAATGAAAAAACTACATATATGAATCGACAATACAGTGGAAATCTTTCTTAAAAATAAAAAGGAATAAGAAAAAAAGTTAACTATTAGAAAAGTCAAACCGATTTGAAAAAATTTAATCAGTTTTTCAATTTCAGCAACATTTCTCACTTTGATATAATGATCGGTAGAAAATGAAATGTTTTTTTTTGCATCAGTATCGATAACACATAAATACAAAACGCATACTAAGAAATTTAGACACATTTTAATTGCATTGCAATAAATACAAATGGCTCGCTACGAAAAATTATACCAAGCTTCTATTTATAAAAAATTTGAAACAATAAAATTTTCTATTCAATCCTTGATATCTACTATCTAAAGAACGGATTGCCCTATTTCATAAATTAAAAAAGAAAAATCACACGGTTTTATCAACTTCATTTATAGAAACCATTTGCAACTCTTACAGAAAATGATTTAAACAGCGACTGAAAGTATTATTTCTAAACAAAAAATTATGCGGTATAATACGATACGCTGTCATTTTAAGACTTACTGTTCACCTGTAAGTAATGAAATTATCTAGAAAAATTTAAAGCTCATCAAACACCACCGTACCAAAGGTCCTTTCTCAAAACTTCAATAAATCCAGCGGTAAAATAAATCTTAGATCGATTTAACGGTTTACCAGAGTTTTAAAGAAACTTCGATGTACAAACACATGAACATTCCGTAACAAATAGAATTTTTTACTAAATAAAAAAATTTTTAATTTTAAGTACAACGGTAAACAAATGAGTATTACAGTAATTGATAAACCGAAATCGCAATGGATTACTTTCTTCATCAAAATAGATTCTCTTACAGTAAGTTTTATATACACAATACTTACTGATTAACTTAACACTTTACGCCGGATTAAAAAACTGACAGTAGTTGAAAAGATTTCAATACTAACAAACATTACGTGGCGTATAGTTCCTGTTTGTGAATCATAATTAAACAAACTAGAAATAGACGTACTATATTTTTACACTACCAACAATCGTCATATTACAACCGGTGTCCAATTTACGTCATAATGTTAAAACTATAAACATTAATTACTCTTTTTAAACTCAAACCTTGAAGATAAATAATCATCGGATATTACGATCTTCGTCCATTTTTTTTTTTTAACATATCTTCATTCGTTTATAATATTTATCCTAAATTTAACTAAACTAATTTTTAATTTTTATCATTTCATCATTTTTATCATACATTTTTATCGATTATTAACATTCACCTATGATAAAATATTTTCCTTAAGTGCAATAATTTTTGCTCTCAAAAAGCTTTAGGAGAAAAAAGTATAATAATTACTAAGCGGTAAATTTTAGATTTAATAAGAGATTATATACATGTAACCAAAACCTATTTTTGGTTGAGTCCCATAAAATATTTATACGGCTTACACTAATAATTATTATGGAATAAATTATTTTAGTTTCAATACATGAGGTGTTAATCTGTTGGTTTATTTTTTTATATCAAATTACTTGTGTTCCCCATATTACTAAATTAACAAGCCAATTATCTTTTTATAATCATAAAATGGGTTAGATGTCTTTGTTTGATGTCAAAATATCTATTCGTTTTTAACACTTAACTTTCCAATTCGCCAAGAAGATGAAATTATCTGAACTCTTTAGGTTACAGCAACCACCGAATGAAAAAAAAAAATAACCAAACTTTGCTCTTCAATCCATTTTTCAAATTTTATGTACCATTAGATTATAGTACAAAAACAAAAAAAAAAATAAAAAATCTGTAACAGATTACTGCTTTGGCTTTGTAAACGATCTGGCACTAATTGCAAAGATTTTTGAAGTAGCAAAGATTCAAATAGAAACGTTAAAAGAAATCGCATAAAAAAAAAGAGTTTCAATAATGTTGAACTCTTTTTTTGTTTGTTGTTTTTTTTTTTGTTGAACAAAATGTATGACGAATAATAAAAATAAACCAATACCTCTAAAAACTATAGTAAAATTGGAATACTTGAAAATTTAAATATGTTAAAGAAGTGATCAGGATAGAAGAAGAAAATGTTAGAAATAAAATTTAAAATCTCAAGAGCCTTTGAGAAAACAAAGATAAAGAATATTTCTCCAAAAAGAGAGATGAAGTTTGTCAAAGAATGAAAAAATAGTAGCAGAAAAAGAAAAACCAAAATAAGGTTGTTTTTTAATGGGTTTCAAAGATGGTCCAAAGGAAATAAAAAAATGAACCGTAAAATTTAAAATGGACAAAATTACAAGGATAAAATTCTCAAATGTAAAACTAATTTTCAATCATCTCTAGTAAACTTATTTAAAAGAGTACTTCCAGTAAGTAAGAAAGCTGAAATTTTTGGAGAAATTATCCATGGCTACCATGGAAAAAAAAAATTAACGAGGCATGTTTTACAGTTTCTTCCTTCTAGAGGGAAATGTGAAAAACTATCTCTCGTTTCTATATTCAATTTAGAGAAATTTGTACAGTTACAGCCACAATTTTAGGAATAATTATGAACTGAGGATAAAAGCACGATATAATTGAAATTGATTTGAAGAGGAAAAACAGATCCCCGAGGAAACAGAAGAAATTTATGACGTAGATGAACCGCAAGATTGGAGCCTTCCAATGGGGTTTATATATATAACTCCGTTTGAATAGTTAAAAAGCTTAAAGCAGAAAAAAATATTAAGAAACCTAAGTAATAATGAAATGAAATCAGAATATATACGCCAGTTATAATGTAATCTTTGTAATAGTCTGTCTCACATGGTGAAAGTATGTAATCTGTCACGTCAATTTTAACTGATAATACGTAATATCTCATATGTTTTAGTTGTAAAAAATAAAACGCATGTAACCGCTGAGTACCACAGTATATTTTCGATGCCGTGCCAATAGAAATTACTAAATAATAACAATATTTATACGGTTGAGATTCATACTTATTCAGCAACAAATATATTTTATATATCGTATACCTAATACTGAGATACATATAAGCATATCAACAGATAAATAATGTATATAAAAATGTACAAATTTTCATTTTGTTATAATAATTCCCATTAATGGTAAATATGGTAAATATAAATATAGAATTACTAGTAGTTACTATACGCTTATACGTACCATAAATAAATACGCTTAAACGTAAATTAAATCAAACAACACATTTGTTGCTGATTACCAAATATGAGCCTCAGCCGTCTTGTCACACACGCACGCGCGCGTGCGCGCACACACACACACACAATATCAGTATATATAAATTCTCAACACCAATAAATTAACAATATTTTAGATAAGCTTTATACAACTACGAAAAGTCAGTGTTAGCAAGAAGAAAAAAATCCTAAAAAAAAATAATTAAATTTATATAATTTTTTTTTTTTCTTTTCCCCAACTCCCCCGGACCGGTCCAGCAATTAAGTATGTATATCAATAATAAAAATTTTAAGCACTTTACTTGAGATAAGATGAATTTGTAGGAGGGAAAGTTGAAGATTTTTTTTTATTTGAATGAAATAAAATCGACAACACAGTTGTAGGACTTTCCCCGTCACAACGGCTTTTTTCTGATACACGGCTTACAAACAGAACTTAATTTAAAATTTTTATCATTTTATTTATATATATTTTTTGTTTATTTAATTCGAAGATTCTAAGTAAAGCGCGCGCGCATACCATATTTTATTCGCACGGGTGTGGCGGTACAACTGCCCACTTTAAAAATTTTTTACAATTTAAATATTATTCATTTATTTAATTCTACCGTACACCTGTGACGTTCAACATAGCAGATGACTACAGCCAATCCGCCTAGTGGTGAACTCGACATCGCAAATTAGCTGATTTCGAAGTCGAGAGTTCTAAAGTTTAATCCTAGCAAAGGCAGTTAATTTTATACGGATTTGAATACTAGACCGTGGATACCGATGTTCTTTGGTAGTTGGGTTTCAATTAACCACATGTCTCAGGAATTGTCGACCTGAGGTTGTAAAAAACTATATTTCATTTATATTCATACATATCATTGTCATTCATTCTCTTAAGTATGATGCTTAATTCTCTTAATTTGTAATTTTTAGTGGAATACATAATCTTTAAGTATCAAATAAAATCTTGGTCGTATTTTTTTATGGTTAGTTGAGAAATATGTACAAATATTATACAACTCCTATTTTTAATGAGGTAATAATTTATAATTCATAATAATAATAATAATTATCAAAAGGAAAAAACTATTATTTGAATAACAGTCATTGCAAAAATTTCATTTATATAAATGGATTAATTAAGACATTAACTAGTTACGTAATAATTAACAAACGGAATAAAAAAGTCAGATTGTTCAATAAGTATATAATTACTTAAAGATACTCGTATACGTGCCACGTGGTAGGGTAAACGTGTAAGCAACGTGTTAATGCATGGTGCTTCCCGAGGCTAAACAGAAAAAAAAGGAAGGAAAGACTACAGCAGCTGTAGGCTAAACAGAAAAAGAAAGAAGGAAAGACTACAGCAGTTGTACATCAGTGCTGCACTAGCGCTCCTGGTGAGATTGGATACTATTTAGCCAGCACTCCACTTGGCCGTTATTTATTTAAAACTTTTTTTGGGGTGAGGATGTGATTAAAAAAAAAACAGTTTTTTGGAAACAGTTAAAACATATGAACTGTTAACAAATGCCTAAGAAAATCGATTAATTAGACGAGATCTCGAGATTCTGAGGATGACTTTGCTCTACAGTCTCACCCCCTTGACTTTTTAAGTTAAAATTTTAATTTCATCAATGCCCCACATATAGAAGTAATCAGACCAAGTTTGGTCAAAATCGGTCGAGTAGTTCTAGAAATATAAGTTGATTTAGAGGGCAACACCGAACACACACACGTACATACGAATATCCAGAAAATTTCCATCCAGTTTTTGTGTTCCTTCGGTGTGAAAACGTAAAGATCCGGTGAAAACCGCATACGCCCAAATTGGACCGATTACAATAATCTCCCTTCCAAAGCTATAGTTCTGCTGTAGCGTTAGACGGGAAAGTAAAAATTAAAATTACTAAAAAAATTTAAATTAATAATAAAATAACAATTTGAGGTAAAAACGTGTTCTACCTAGGGTTAAATTTTTTGAACAATGAATTTAATTTATTTTTCTTTTATTACAGAAAAATGTATGTGAACGTAGGTAAATCGAATTGGCACGAGGAGATATACGTATACGTGCCACGTGGTAGGGTAAACGTGTAAGCAATGAAATTAATTTGTAATTTTTAGTGGAATAAATAATCTTTAAGTATCAAATAAAATCTTGGTCGTATTTTTTTATGGTTAGTTGAGAAATATGTACAAATATTATATAACTTCTATTTTTAATGAGGTAATAATTTATAATTCGCATAATAATAATTATCAAAAGGAAAAAACTATTATTTGAATAACAGTCATTGCAAAAATTTCATTTAAATAAATGGATTAATTAAGACATTAATTAATTAACTAGTTACGTGATAATTAACAAACGGAATAAAAAAGTCAGATTGTTCAATAAGTATACAATTACTTAAAATGCAAATAAAAAGGTGGAGAAATTTTTTTTTGAACTCACGTAACGCAACTCGATAAAAATACACAAGGAAATAGAAGAGTTCCATTACAATAACTTATAAGCAGCTTCTTACGTAATAACTTTCGTGATTTTTTATCATTATTCCTTTCTTTTTCTTAACAAAATAAGAAGATAAATGAAATATCAGTTAACAAATAAAATTAAATTAAAAATTATTTAACCTTTTCAACATGTATAGGATAAGTAGGGTATTTTTCAATTCAATATTATATAAATAATCTTTTTTTTCCTTATTTCTATAGTAAACACTTTTATAAGTTCCGGAACCTTACAGTTTTGGAAAATACAATATAATTTTTTAAAATCCCAGCGTAAAAGTTCAACTTTATTTTGAGGGTGTTTTGGTAAATTACAAAGATCTGAGAGTTTAAGTTGAATATAAATTAATGCTACAACTGTTAAAGTGATTAATATAATTGTTGTCTCCTTCAGGGCTGTGGTAGCAAGCTCATTGTGTTATTAAAAAACACAGGCTGTGAAAGACGCTTAACAGCATTTCCCTACAATCTGATGGTTCCTTACACTTGGATCATCTCAGGGAGTAGGAGCTTGCGAACAATAGGGTATGTAGTAGAGGAAAATGGCTGGCTGGGTTATTTAGGATTTAACATCGGTGCCAATATGTTGTTACAGTAAATTTTGAGAAAAGACTGAGATATAATTTTTCACAAACAGCAAATCCTATTCGTTTAGGACAGGGAGAGGAGAAATACCAAGATCTTATTGGCTAACAGAAAGAAACACCCGGTAGAGAAACCAATGACCCGCCAGGTTGGGGGTGGAGTCAACGGTTGTAACCTGTAAAAAAAAAAAAATTACTGCCGCCAATAAGTCTGAGAAAATTGTGTAGGAGGCCAGGTCCACGAAAGAGGGCAGGGTTAATAAGTGGTAAATATAACCGATATTTAAGTCATGTTAATTTATTTTATTTAAAACACATGGTCTTTCTCTTTTACATTTTTTCTTCGTTATTAATATCAAATTATTTCTGTACATAATTTCAAATATATTAATTCACATTAATTTTTAGAAATAATATTTAGGATGAAACATTTTTAAAGATAAAAATATTTCAGTTAGTTTCAACAAGAATTTTTTATTTTTTTTAAACAGATTTCAAAAAGAGGATTTAAGTTCAATCCACATGAAATTTCTTTTCGTTTATAATTAACTAAATAGAAGCAATGTATACCAAAACCCAAAATGAACTTTTTTTTCTCTTTAAATTAATATGTTGCTTTAAATTTTTTTACAAAATTTGCTTTTGTAAATTGTTCCACTTATTCCCATCTAAGGTATAAATGGAACAATCAAGAGCTGCCTTATCTGACTGAATCCCAATCAATCCGGCTGCTTGCCGGATAGAATATCACGCGTTTTTCAGTGAAAATGATGTATTGATATGCAACTGTTCGTTACTCATAGCTACCAAAAATCCATGGCAGATAATCTTTTTCACCCCGCCCCCCGCTGTCAGAGAGAGGAGTGTTGCTTGTCACAGATTTTTAAAAACAATTTATATAAGCAAAGTTTTAAATGATTCAAGACGGAAATGTAAGACAACGAATATAGACTTAAATGTGGATGGAGAGGGTGTGTAGTTTATTATTCGTTGATGATCAAGAAATTTTAGCGGAAGACGAGGATGACAAAACCTATATATGTTTAAGGGACTGAATGAGGAATACGAAAAATAAGTTTGAGAAATAAATATGGGTAAGACTATTTGGTGGTCGGAGGACAAGGAAAAAACTTGAATGTGGGAAATTATGAAAGCTTAAATACAATATGTAAATAAATTTAATTATCTGGGGGTTATAGTAATCAGTAGGAAGAGATGAGAATGTTATTTTAATTAAAGTCAAAAAGGTAAAATAGATTATTCGACAAATGCATTGTGTTTCTGCACTGGAATTCCATCAATATCTAGAAATGTGAAAAAACGATGTTTGCTTCATTTAAGGAGAGCGGAGTCGTAGACAATGCATAATTATTGATTTTTACAAAAGAAAATTACAGAAGAAAAATGGGAAGACCAAGAAGTACATGGGAAGAAAGAATGGATGAAAATACGAAGAAGAAAATTAAATGAGGATAAATTTTTTAATAAAGGGAAATGAAGATCAAGATACTTTAAATGGCTTTAATAACTATATAATATTGCTTGGATAAGTAATTAAATAAGATAATGATAATCCTTTTCAACCCTTTTTAGATAATTGGAATACCATTAGAAATGTGTAAGCAATTGGATCACAAAAATTTCCAAAACTTCTAAAAATACTTCTACAAGTCTCAAATTTTTAAAATAATACTCCGAAGTGAAATATACACCTGCAATACAGATACATAGTCCAAAAAACCTTATATCCAAATTAATTATGTCCATTATGTCCAAAAAACTTATATAGTCAAAAAACCTAACGTTTTTCCAAATAAGCAATAATCTATTTTCGAAGAAACAGTTTGTTTACAATGCACCAAATAAAGAAACACTAATAGAACAAATAATAATAATAATAAAAATAAAATATATTTTTTTACAAAACTTAAACATCGTAAATTAAAAAATAAACAGACGCTGTAAAAATCGAAAGTTGATGAAAATAATTCTACAGCTGGTTGGGAAAGGGCAGTTTTTATTATAGCATTGTGTTAGGGTAGAATAAAACAGTCGTTATAATCCAATGCAGATGTGCTTGCTTAAACGTTCAACTGGTTACTATGGTAACCAAGCGAACGAGGTCACCCTTTCGCTAGACAACTGCTATATGTTGTTATACAGTATTACACTACTGTACTGAACATACTGTAAATTCACAAGCGTTTAATGCTATCTCCCTCAACTAGTAAACACCATAATAAAACTGTGAAATAACTATCACTTTCAGTACTTTCTATGCTTTTATTAAACCATAAATATTGAATAATAATAATAATGGTGCAATACGTATTTTTATATAGTATTTTAAAGAATGCAGGTAGTATGTTGAAATAAAATATTAGAATAAAAGAATAAATTACTTTTCACTGTATAGAAAAAACTTTTTAAAAACATATATTTCTGCACAAATAATGTTTACCGCACAAATTTTTTACTGTAATATGAAGTACGTATCCTTCGTACAGGGAAAAATTACTTAGTAACGATCACATCAGACCTTCTTTTCAAAATGTTATAAAGTTAAGAATAAGATAAAAACCATTCTATTAAATAATGTTTCTTAAAACTTAATTACGTGATATAAACGTAATGGTTGTAGACCAAACATAAAATTGTGAAATGCGGATGATTTCATCCTACAAAGCAAATTCATTATAGGGATTGACTGCATTATTAATCTCAGAGAAATCAAATCTGATTAATGCCAGATGTTTTACATTAATAAAAAAACTATGAGAGAGAACGTACAGCAATAGATTAATGTTCTTAGTGAAGTGAAACGTTACATAAGTGTATTCTTCTTGTTCTAGTTTCGAGCATTATCGTAGTTTTTCCGAATGCTTATTGCAATAAATATATTATACGTAGCGCGAAAAGCATCTGTTCATCTAGAATAAATCAGCGCTAGCTCAGTTAATTTAAAATGTTTAGTTAAATGATTGTAAATTATTAGGTATCAGTTAAATTGTTGAATTTAAGCTTAAGCTACAACTTACTAGCAATAAACAATAATATATATCATTTTATTACGTAAGAAAAAGAATCAAGAAGGAATATTTATGGCTTAGTTTCTGCCGTTAAGATTGTAGCTTGACATTAACGGTAAAAATTCCGATAATTCTCATTATATCAATTTTTCTGTTAACATTTGTATTTTTTCTTTGTTTTCAGTCATTTGACTGGTTTGATGCAGCTCTCCAAGATTCCCTATCTAGTGCCAGTCGTTTCATTTCAGTATACCTCCTAAATCCCTAACAATTTGGTTTATATATTCCAACCATTACCTGCCTGCAAAATTTTTCCCATCTACCTGTACGTCCAATATCAAAGCGACTATTCCAGGATGACTTAACATGTGGCCAATAAGTCTGTCTTTTCTTTTAATTATATTTTTCCAAATGCTTCTTTTTTCATCGATTTGCCGCAACACCTCTTCATTTGTCACTTTATCCATTAATATGATTTTTAACAATCTCCAGTAACACTACGTTTCAAAAGCTTCTAATCTTTTCTTCTTAGGTACTCCGATCGTCCAAGTTTCACTTCCATATAAAGCTACATTCCAAACATATACTTTCAGAAATGTTTTCCTGATGTTTAAATAATTTTTGATGTAAACAAATTATATTTCTGACTGAAAGCTCGTTTCATCTGTGCTACTCGGCATTTTATACCGCTCCTGCTTCGTCCATCTTTAGTAATTCTACTTCCCAAATACCGGTAATACAATTCTTGTACCTCAATAATCTTTTCTCTTCCTACTTTTATATTCAGTGGTCCATCTACATTATTTCTACTACATTTCATTACTTTCGTTTT
>JAAAKQ030102052.1:0-14356 GCA_010016005.3 Zanna intricata
GGCAGTTATGATCTATTAATAGAACGAACCATTTCTCTTTTATAATCTTGCCAACAAAGCCTTTCATTTTTTTTTTCTATTATATTACCAGTTGTAATTTTCGAAGCGGAAACGGTTGATTCATGGGTCCTTCGGGCGGCAAGATGAGTGTGTACTGGATTTTAATTGGAAGCTGGGAATGTCGGTTATGGAAGTACTGAATCTTGTTTCACGGTTATCGGGGATATTTGATAAGTAGAATGCATTCCAAAAAGACAAATGACGCCGACTTTGTCATTTTTTTTTTATAACTGGAGGACTACAGCTGATCACAGTAAATGGTCGCCAAGTAATTGGAGGATATAATCAAGTTTAATGCGGCTAGTTCCTTGCCAAAGCAGCTTAGTGTAAAGTGAAAATTTATTTATCAATCGCTTGCTGTACTATCAATCAAAGGGGAAGCCCACAACGGTGCATATCGGAACAAATTTTATTTCAAACCTTCAATCCTTCGCTGAATTAATTTTTGCCAATATTATTTTTCCGTAATTTTTCGGCCTAAACTATCTTCATAGTTATTATACATTACTGCATTTTCTGACAATTTTTTTTGCATTTTTTCGCGTATTGTTTTAAAATCAGCCATTTTACGCTATAAAAGAGTAAAGTTGTATCTAAAAAAGCCATTATGACAGCAGATTTAATTTTCTCGTCTTCTTTAGCAATTACATTAATTTTAGTTATACCACGATGAGACTTGTTTAATAAAAAAAGTGTTCCTTCCTTCAATAAATTTATCCTGCATAGCAGAGGTTTTTGTTCTCTTTGTGTATTACTAATGGCTTTTATTGTTTTTTTTATAGTTTTGTTTTTTTGAGAAAATTTAGTCTTTCTTAATAGTCAAGACCTCCAGTTATATTTAATGACGTTACACGTGCATAGCTTTTTATTTTAAAGTTGCTTATCAAAATATTTTCTTAATATAATACCCATTTACAGCTTACTTAGGATTAAATAAGAAAAAAAACATGTTTTTGGAAAAGAAACCTAATAAAGAATATTGAATCTTTTTTTTTTTTAATAACTTGGCTTACTTCATTCAACTATAAGTTTTTAAAAAAAATTAACTATTTATTTTCTATTAATTCATGAGTCAAATCTATTTTTTCATATATTGTATTCAATCCTTCCTCTGTATTTTTTAAAAATAGTTGAAGTATTATAAAGAATGTATTTTTTTTTAATAGAAGAAGTAATATAAAGAATTTATAAACGTTAAAATTAATATTATAACTAATTGATTAATTTTTAATAACAAATTTTGTTTATTTCAATGGACCGGTTATTCGTATTAAAATAAATTAGCGTGTTTATCACGCAAGATCTTAAGTTGTTGGGTGGGCAATCCATCTAAATATTCTATATAATAATGAAAATGAAATCTGATTTAAAATCACGTATTTAATTAGCGCAATTTAATTTTTAAAACAATTTAATAAATTGTTCATATCAAACGTTACTATTTTCTGAAATTAATCCTATAAAAAAATAATGAATACATGTTTTTTTTTCTTAAACGACGATGAAGGAATGCTCTGACGCATGCCCTGCAGCGTCTTCGCAGGGTGTGCGGGCTTGAAGCCAGGACGCTAGTCGCCCTGACCTAGCAAAGCTAAGTGGGCACTGGACATGGTGCCATAGCGACCATAAAACAGTATTACTCCCACCCCCTACCGACTAAACCTTCCCCGCCGTTTCCCAGGGGCGACTGGAACCGCCTTTCGGCATCTCATAAGTCAGCCCTGAGTGTCTTGGCAGCAGGTGTCTTGACACCTAACCTTTTGCCCTTCTTGCTTGGGCTCCTGCATAGGAGCCCCCCTTCGAGGTCCTCCTGGGCTCATTGAGGCACGTCAATTCTTCGCTTGTGGTGTGCCGACCTGTCCCTCCTCCAGGAGACTATCCATCCCTTCCTACTAGCCTAAACCTAAAGGGGCGGCATGCGCATTGATAAATGCACGAGTGCCCCTCCCCCACACACTCATGACCTCTTAAACCAAGAGGGGCCCGAGTGCTTCATCAGAGTGCCCCGACTCAGTTCACTCTTGCTTGTGTCCTGGACCAAAGCATCCTCAGCAAACAGGCTGCCTCTCTTGCCCTAAACGATCGCCACGATTCGAAGTTCCAGTCTATGTTTTTTTTTTAAAATTATTTATCTTTTATTTTTTTTTGTATTTATTAATTTTTTATTTTATTTATTTATTATTATTATTTTTTTTTTTAACTTGCCGTGACACCTTCTGTACCTTGCCTAACTAAACCTACTTACATCCACTCATCGAGTTAATCTAAATACTTAACTATCTTACGCCTTGAACCCTCTTAATTTTTTTTTCCTATGTCTGAATTTGATCAGGCCAACAGCCTGTCCTCTAGATATCCATCTACTGAACCGGAGATAGCGCGATGGCAATTTGTCTGTCCACTACTGTCTGTGTTCCTGCATCCAAGCTCTCATACACCAAAATCCGCCCTACCAGGGGAATGGCTGGGGGAAGGGGAAACAAATCAAACAATCATTAATAATAACATGATATCATAGGCAGTCCTAAATCTAGTGTATACGTAGCCGAGTACAGCGACCGGATGACGAAATGAAAACAAATTGTATGAATACATTTATTTTGTCCTTTTATAACGTTAATAAAGAGAAAAAAAAACGTTCTCGGTTTTTCAAGTAGATCATTTTTATACATCTGGACAAAATAACCATTCCCATCATGATTTTCCATCATTCATCATAATTTTACAACTTTTCAGATTAGTGAAAATAAAAAATGAAAATTTCGTGATCATTATTGTAGATCGGTACCTATCGAAGTTCATTACATATTCAGACTTTTAAGCTAAGACTTACATTATTATAATATTAGAAAACATTTGTTTAATTAGCATTATTACATTTAAGGAAAACAACTGTTGACTAGTTTTGTATTTAAACTCTTCTATACAAATCGTATCCATAAGTACAAGTTTTACGGGCAGTAAAAAAATTACTCTGTGTTACGTTCCATCGGGAAAAAATGAAAAAAGGTAATCCCTCTCTCTCTCTCTCTATCTATCTATCTATCTATCTATCTGATTAAACGAATAAGATCATATATCAAATCAAATTTACCCTTTAGAATAAGATTTCAAGAAAGTCCCTGCTCGTTCCCAAGTTATGGTTTCTATTAAAAGCTAAAGGGATTTAAAATTAGGTTTATTGAAGAATTTTGAAAATTTTTTTCTTTATATTTTAACTCTCTTAGCCTCTATTTATATATTTATTGTTTGATCCTGTTTACAACGATGTTGTTGTATTTAAATTTTCTTTTAAATTTAATAGAAAATTATTGTATTTAATATTAAGGGTTATTAAAAATAAATCCGAATAATTACAGTACTAACTGTTACTGACTGGAGCTAATAGACTGAAATACGTAGCTATATAAGCCGTTAATGTTATTTAAAAAAAATAAATAAAATAAATATTACTAGCACTGATAATACAACAACATACTTATTGTTTTTTGTAAACAAATATATTTGTTGTTTACCTTTCCCGTTCCTTCATACAGAAACTATTCAGTTTGGATTCAGTGAGTAGAACTCATTCGACTGTCTATTTAGGATATTAGATTATCTATGCACGAGTCTGAATTACTAATTTAAGTTGTGCCTTCATGATTATTTTTTAGTAATAAAAATATATTTATACTTAAATAAAACAAAAATTAAAAGGATTTAGAAAATAAAAATCGAAACTGGTGTGTTTAATCTCAATGAAAGTCTGCTTGAACCGTTTATAATGAGTTGGTAAAATCCATTCGCTACGCAACTGTAGGGACGAGCAAGGATTTTCTCTTTAGAACTCTGTATTCATTCATGACTAGCTCTTTAATTTTCTATAACTAAAACAGTTTTTTTATACAATTTTTGTATTTTTGTATTTAAAGTAGGAAAAAACCTTTTGATCAGAAATGTATTGTTGTCATCCTGATTGATAATTCCAGCTGATCTCCAATGGAATTGTGAATAAGATGGCTGGAATTGTGAATATCCCCTGTCCTGAAGAGAATAATAGATTAAAGTTGTTTGTCTCAGGCTGGAATCATTATATGGGTAGTTTCTTTTTTCTTTACCGGTCTTAATTCTTTTTTTTTTTCACATTTTTTCTTACTCCTTCCACTCAATTTTGGGTCCTAGGTGGTGGATCAATGCTGACATTTGTGCAAAGCTTTGAGTAAATTTCCAAAAAGTTCAGTGTATACTCTTAGTCTAGTATATTTACATTTACACTTTTTTTTTGTTGATAAAATGAGGTGGAGTAATCCCATTTGCGGACAGCGTGTTGGACTCGCTAACATGTTCCGCAGTATCTTGTCAATGTGTGTTTGTGTACCTGCGCATACAAACCAAACCTCCAGCTCATCAACCCAGCCTTCCAGGACTAGACCTGTCATCAAGCATGGTTCTGGGAGGAGCATTGCCTCCTACCATCCAGGTCACTTTCGGGTCCGGCTATGCCGTTCCCGTCAGAAGAACCCAAGTAACTGGGACTCAGTCCTAAATCGCCCAGCCTCTAGCGGAAGTCTCCCAAAAGGGCTTCCCACCGGAACTACGGTAATTTTTCTCCAAGCAACCCCGGAATCTCCAATCCCTCATCAAAGGCAGCCCACCTCAGCGAACTGCCCTCTTAAAATTAGAGCTGCCTGCCCTTCCAACGATCAATCCGCTCCATTTACACTTGAAAGTTATTTTGTAAATTTTTCCAAGAGAACAGCGCTATTATTTGAAAACCCTTGGGTTAGGGAGGTATTTAAAAATTAATTTATGTTTTTAAAATGAGGCTAAAATATGTTAGCGTAATGTTTAATTTATGAGAATTTTTAAAACATTTAATGTTTAATTAAAATTTAAAAAATCTTTCCTTGGTTTGAAAAAGATAGGATAGTTAAATGGTAATTTTCTATTTTATCATTAAAGGAAGGGCTAAATTTTTAAATTTTATGCAAATATTTAGAAACGTTTTTGTTAGCTTTTTAATTTTAAATTTATTTTTAACTTACCAAAATAAAAAAATTGCAATATAAAATAAAAATATTTATTTATTTGAATACATTTTAATAATTTGACCATCTATTTTTTTATTCCAGGAATGTACAAATTAATTCTAAGAAGAAAAGTTTTAGATTTTAATGTAACTGTTAAATTTAATTTATTTTTTTTCTAAAAAACAGTTTTTCTTTTTTTTTTCTATTTTTATTTCTGTAAGTTCTTATTGAGACTTAGTAAAGCGATGAATATAATGAAATTCATGTAAGTTGATAGGTCTGTCATTAGAGAATTGAAAATTGTTCAATAGAAAACGAGTTTTTTTTTTTTTTTGTTTAACCTTCGGAACCACAGTTAAGTATATCTTCAGAGGATGAGATGAATGAATTGTAGCGTGTTTGAAAAATGCCATGCCTGACCGAGATTTGAACCCAGGACCTCCGGATGAAAGGCAGAGACGCTACCACTCCGCCACGGAGGCCGGCGAAAACGAGTTGTGACAAAAATCTTATCGATAAGAGTTCTTGATTGTAACTCTGTAAGATCTTTGGAATTCCATAGTTTTGATTATATTTATTCTCTTGTTTTTGTTATACAATGATTTTATTTTTACCCGATTACATTCATTGGGGAAGTGGTAATGTATCTAACCATGTGCTAATGTATCTTATGTATATTTTTTTGTTTGTCCTTTCTGTAGATTCACAGATGCAACCGATTACAACATAGTTTTGAGTAGTAACAGGTCTTCGGTCTGATTGTAATATAAGCTATCTTAAATTGTCTTATGCAGAAGAAGGAAGCGCTATACTGAGGAACGAAATTTAAAAATTATGCAATTTTCAAATTTTTAATGGTAATATTCCATAAGACGATAAAAAAGAAACACTTTTTATCTCTTGTTATTTTTTTTTTTTCGAAATATTCATAGTTTTTGAGATATAAGAGAAAAATGTGCTCATCAAAAAGAAGAAAGAATGCAGCGCAGCTAGAACATATAACATCATTCTTTGATATTCAGATATCTATGTAAATAGTACAACGTTTTTGAAGGTACATAAAAAAACTTATACCAGTATCTAATCTAGGTGATTAATATATTGAATAATAAAGTTGTCTAAACAAAAAAGCTCTGAATAAAATAATTATTAAGAAATAAAAACCCGACTATTAGTTGTATACATATATCGAATTATTATGTGAAACGAACAAAAAATTATTAAACAAGTTGTTCTTTCTTTCTTTAAATTTATCTTTTTAGGATGCAGTAGTTAGTCACCGATGTGAAATTTAATAATATTTTTAAATTAAATTTACTATAAATATTAATTATTATTTACTATATTAATATTACTTTTACTTGTGAAGACTATGTGAGATGGCGACCTTTAACTTCTTCCAGTTTGTTAATATTAATAAATAACCGAATTCAATATAAAATGTAAAAATAATATCGGATTTCAATGAAAAACTGAAAAACTACTGTATCCTAAATAGATGTAACGCTGACTTTTTTAATACATACTGAAAAACTTCTTGTAAGAAAATAAAGTACAAGAAATAAACATTTAAAAAAACCACGACTTCCGATAAAAACATTACTCTTTGGTTTGGTTCCATCGTGATATTTTTTTATCAAACTAACAAATACTTTGTATGAATTTTTAAAATCGGAAGATTGATTGCGAAGATATAACAACATTTCCGAATAACCGTGATCTGTTAAATCGAGAGTGTACCTAATACGTGAAAAAATTAGCATTTAACCTACTAACAAATACGCCGTTTGAATTTTGAAAATTGGACGATTGTTTGCAGAGATATTTATTGTAAGAGGATCCTATTGCACCTCCGTAAACAGCCCCCCCCCCCCAGGACAATCTGTTTGCACAGGGTACAACACAGGGGCACTCCGTTTGTTACCAGTTGATGGTGATGAATGGTTTAACCTCGCAAGAGGTACTCGCCCTCACCTTACCCCTCTAGCCATAAACACAGTCCCCACTGGAAACCCATTATTATTAAACAGAAATTTTTTAAAATTTAATATTGTTTTATTTTTTATTAATTTTTTTATATTATTCATTCGATTGATTTGAATCCAGCTCGATTGTTCAAATCCAGCTCACACAGTGATAGAGGCCCACAATTCATTAATTCTAATCATTAAAATTTGTATTTCGACTGGAAATCTCCACTTCTATATTATATTATATAATATATAGCCTATGTATTAGCCACTCCAGGTAACGAAAAAATTCCAACGCGGGGACATATATTTAAATCGGTTCAGTCGTTTAGCTGCTACAGTGAGCAGTCGTAAAAAGAAAAAGAAAGTTGTTAACGAATTTTTTATTAATTCTTGCAATTATTGTAGGTAATTGTATATAATTAGTAGTCGGAGTTTTGGTTTTTAATAATTATTTTCTAAATTATAAATTTGTTGAAAATTGATAACTGTAATACATAGATAAAATATATTTAATGCAGAAATAACTTTTAACTTTTTTTTTTTTAAATTTATTTAATATCTTTATTAAATTTTTTATTATAAATTTTTACGGCAACATAACTATAGAATAATTGAAACGAATTTCATAGAGTTTTTAAGAATGAAATTAATTTGAAAATGTTTATTTAATAATTTTGACATCCTTATTACAATTTTTAACAGAAATCATATACTTTTTATTATGATTAATTCATCTTATAAGTTTCTAAGCTTGTGCCGTGGGAATATGAAATAAACATTTTTTAACGAACGAGAAATAACATGCGTGACCTGTTTTCAAACTCAGGCATACAGATGAACGCCCGAGACGCTATTACTCCGCCTCGGAGATAAACAATCAGTATTATATTACAATAAATGTTACCTTATTCAGTGAAAATAAATAATAATTATTGTTATTTTTGGATCATAAGATACGAGTATTTGACTGGTTAGATCGTATTCTACATTCCTTTCAGTTTTGTGCTAATATTTTTATCAGTATAATTATTATTTAAACCTTCGTTCTCAAATGTCTGTTTTATAAATTAAAATTACTGTCTGAAGACTACTTCTTTTCTTATTTTATCAGTATACCATTTTTTAATATTAGTGTCTATAAATATTCATTTTCAATCAATTAATGACAAAATTTTTTTTCTACCGGTGTATTGCTGATATACTTGTAATTAGTAAAAGTTATTTAAAATTTGGGTGTTTTATATAATTTTAATGGTTTTTTTATTCAACAGTCTTACCTAAGGTGTTTATTAATACTAATTATAATTTAAAGTGGTCTACGGTTGATTTTTTTTATTTTACGTAGTAAACTGTAATATTTTTAAAAATAATTTGTAAACATTACCTTGTTATTATATGATACGCATAAAACCTAGCATATTATTATATAAAGAAAGAAAATGATTTCTGGTCTTACTTGTCAAATTATTAAAAGATTATATAAAATTCAATCTTGTTCTGTGGTATATTGCGCTTAAGATCTTATAAAATGAATTTTAAAAAAACCCAGCTCATTTGACAACATTTTGTGCAGTTAAAAAAAAAATTAAATTAAAATTACATTTTCAATTTTCCCTCTTCTACTAATATAATAACGATTGGTGAAGCCATGATTTAACACCTCGTTCAGAAAATAAATAATAAAAGTAATTAAATTAAGATAAAATAAAGAAAACGAGGAAATAATGTTTTTAGTTATACTGTTTAGCTATGGTAGTATAAATTACCCCTACTCCAGTGAAAATGAATAAAACTGGTTTTAGTCCCTCAAAATTTATTTTCAAAGTTAAAACTTGTAAAACTTAAATGGCTTTTATTTAGTTATCTATCTTTTTTTTCTCCTTTCAGAGCTAATATTTACGGATTGTTTGTTTTATTTTTGTAAGCTTCCTTTCCAAAAAAGGGTTTTATATATATCTGCGCTTGCTACGTAAAGAGTGTGTAGAGAATATTTTTGAGAAAAGTGGATTTAAAAATTCGCACCGACTTTAAGTTCAATTTTTTGATTGCCGGCCCCTGTGGCGCGAGTGGTAGCGTCTCGGCCTTTCATCCGGAGGTCTCGGGTTCGAATCCCGGTCAGGCTTGGCATTTTTCATACACGCTACAGTTCATTCATCTCATCCTCTAAGTTGAAGGTATATCTACACCTTAACGGTAGTTTCGAAGGTTAAAAAAAATTTCTTGATTGATTTTTTAAAATTATTTATATTTTATGTACATGTTTCAGTTTTTCAATATGATTTATATATTGTTACATAATCAAATTTAATTAAAAAAAATCCATTAACATAGTTTTTTAAACTCAATAATATTAAGTATAAAAAATAATTGAAGAAAATTCGAATGGACTTAACTTACTCACATGATTTATGTACTTATGATGAAATAAAATTTATTGGTATTGTTTTTTAAATTAAAAAAAATTGTGTAATATTAATGCTAAAAAAAATCTTACAATCCAAATAGTTTATGAAAAAAAATGTTACAAAAATTTATTTATATTTTTTTAAATGAATTTTTATTTTTTGTTTCTTTTTAATTCTGGCTGGAAAAGAAGTTCTCTGCTTCTTCTTTTCCAATTTTCACTCTTCCTTTTCTCTTTTTAGTTCATTGCTTTTTCTTTTTTACATTAATTTTGTCTAAATTTTCATCCTCTATCAAAATCGAATCATCTGAGTAAATATTGTTTTTTGAGAAGTTCTTGTGTATATAGTGTATGTGTTCTTCGTGTTTATAGAATGAGTGGGAAACAGACTAGATAAATGGGAGAAGATCAAATAAATCAGCTTTTTTCTTTTCTCTTATAACCTTTGGTTCGTGTAACTTTGGTGTCATATTACTGATATTTTCCATTCCTTTTCTTTTAAAAATTATACGTTGGAGTGGTTAAGGGTCAAGAGATATCTTGAATTAAATCAATCCAGGCTAATATGAGACCGATTGGTAACCCAAGTTGACATTTTAACAATTTTTTTATATTTTCTTTGTAATTTTATATGTAAACTAGAAGGAATTGTTAAAAATGGGAGGGAGAAGCGTTAAACTGATTCATTCTTTATAATGGATAACCATAGTTTGCTAAGTTAATTTTCCTCCAAATGCAAAATTTGGCCACTTAAGTTAGCTTGTAATATTAAGATTGTAATAAACACTTTTTATTGTCCAGTTTGTTTATGATTATGGTTATTTTACTATAAGTACTGTAAGGTTACACAAAACCTTATAGGTTAAGTTTTAAACTTACCCGAGCTTGCGACATCATCAAATTCTAAAACATTTTCTTGTTTCTTCTTTACCATATTCATAAATTCGCTCTGTTCTAGATAACATCATAGTTAGTATTCACAAAATAAAAATAGTACTTATTTGCCTATTTATAAAGAAAAACTTCCTTAATACAATAAACAGTTTTAGGCACAAATTGTAATATGAAAGTGACTTCAGAAGTCAAATTAGTGTTAAAATAATCAAATCGGTAACTACCATGAAGGTACTAAATCCAAAGAAAAACCTTGCGTGTGATTTAATAAATTGAAATTTTATGAATTATGAATTCCACCTATTTAATGAGTTTTTGTGTTAATAAGGTAACAAACCAAATTTTTCCGAATTAAAAAAATTTTAACAGTGTACAAAGAATTAAGTTATTAAAAGAAGAGCCTAGAGAGGGTTAAGTCACTTATCTTGTGATTTAAATAATCTCAATTATTTATTTTGACTTTATAAGATAAAGTCAAAATAAATGTATTTTGACTTTATTAATAAGTCAATTAATTAGAATAGAGTAATTAGGATAGATATATTGCCTTTTACACTGACAAAATTTTTTTTTCAGATATACCAATGTTTCATAAATGAATATCTCAACTCCGAGTGGAATTGGACTTAACTCTCTATACACAAAAACCTTTGAATTTTTACATATGTCTGTGATTGTAACTCTATAACCTCATTTTCCACTTAACACCTTTACACAGCAAACATGCACACACACACACACACACACACACACACATATAAAACCGTTTATATATATATATTGAATCAGCATTACGAAATTTCAACTCTAACTTCTTTCTTATGCTCCGATATATTTCGTGCAATTCAAATCTCACCAGTTTCACTACCTTATAAATCATAAATATAATAACTTAAAGTTTATTTAATTAAATTTAATTTAATTGTATTTTACCAATAAATATTGTGAATACCTCTGCATCGATCATTGTTTCTGCCTCTGTATCGATTTCTTCAGAAGGTAGAGTTTTGTGTTTACCAAATTTATAAACATTTTTTAATCTGGCGCCGACCCTCGAGAACTAATCCTCAAGTGAGTAAATTAGCACTAGGTGGATTTTTATATCCTGAACTAAGAATTTCCATAAGAGTAAGCCATACATATAATTGGTTCTTTTAATTTTCAATTCGTCATTAATTCTGCCTATATCTATTAAAAGAATATATTTATATATTCTATATATTCTGACATATATTCTATATATGTCCTAGGTCGTCCAGGACACTGATAGAAAGAATAACTTTGGTGTCCTTCTAAATATTACTTTAATTTACGATCGTAAAAAACGTAAAACTATGTCAGAGCGTTCTCAAAATCAATCTCAAAATCGAGGTCAGCCTTCGAGAAATACGTTAGGTCTTAAATTGACGTCTGATTAAAACTTTGAAATTGGCATTCTGAATTTGAAGATATTCAAGACGGTAACATGCTTAATACATGTAATATTTGCAATGCCAAAAAAATAGGATGATGAAACTCCTGGACATTGCTCTGTTGCGAACAAAGTAGTTTTTGAACATTTAAATATCCTCCTGATCATTAAAAATTTGATTTCAGAAGCACTTCTTTTATAGGATGCTAGTATATACTGTTATGCACATATTTACATATATATATCTTTTGTGTGTGTGTGCGTGTGTACAGATAAGCTTGTAATATTCTAGTGAAGTCCATCCCTGTTTATTTTATATAATCAGCTTAATAATAATAATAATTTTCAACTTCTTATCTGGATTAATGAAAAAATCTAAATATTATTGAATCAGTCATTAATAATACAAGCGATTAAACAGAATAATTTAACATTTAAGTATTCCTTTTATATAAAACAAAGTAAACGCTAACATATTGGATACTTATCATTTCCTACGTTTATGTTGCAATCTCTTCAACAAGTAATCAATAAAAAACCTCCCAAGGTCCATGGTTCTTTCTTTTTATGGCACTAGAAGAACCATTTAATCATTTCAGTAATTTTTTTTCCAAAGAATTCAAAATTCCAAAAAAGGTTTTTTCTTCCATATCAATAATTCTGGGTTATCATAAACGACAAGGTATTAAAAAGGAATTAGATGTTAAAAATAAATCATAATTAAGTAATAGGACATAAAAAATTAATATTTTATGGTGCATAGTTATTTTTTTAAAGCAACAAATTAAAAAAAAAAAAAATCGTAACAGAATGATTATGCTATTTAAAAATGATTTATTACTGATTTATTATTTTTCAGTTTACATTATTTTTATGGTTTTAAAGCTCTCCGTAGCACATTCTTTAATTCTTTTCTTTGAATTCTTCTTTATTTTTTATTAATACGCAGGTTTCCAGTCGTCACATCCTTATTAAAAAAATATTTTTATACGGTTTGAATTTCTTTTTTCTAAGCCTACCCGTAATTAATGTTAAAAAAATGTAAACTTTTTCAAATTTTATTTAATTTCTTTCCCTGCCTTTCTTAATTGCTTTCCTTAATTAATAGTTAAGATTTATATATATATATATATATATATTTTATAATATGTTTTTATATATTTAAAAGTCGGATGAACTTCATGGTGTGAGTATGTGGGTGTGCGTGTGCGTGTATGTGCACGCGCCCATACAAACACATATACACACACACGCCGCTAATAATATTCCTTAACATTGTATTCAAGCTCTCTAACCATGTATAACAGAAAAGAAAACTCTCTGTTAATAATTAATTTTAAAATATATACACAGATATTTTAAAATTAATTATTAACAGAGAGTTTGCTATATATAAATAAATAAATATATATGTTGACTTAGGTCGCCTGACCAAAGACCAATTTATTTTTACATATTGAAGAAATAATGATACGTGAAAATAAAACAAAAAAGTTTTTAAAAATTCAAAAAATCGATATTTTTTAATTTTTAACGATTCCCGCACCCCTAATATTTTTTCTATTTTTTTGCTTGATGATATCACTACATAAGTTGTAAGCTTGTGCGTGGTATATGAACATGTATCGTATGAAAAAAATGCCGTGTATGACTGGGATTCGAACCCAGGACCTCCGGATGAAAGGCTGAGACGCTACCACTCATGCCACGGAGGCTGGTAATTGTAATATTGCCTTCGAAGTATCGGTTTTGCGTTCACTTGCACTACTACTATGCGTAGGAAGTCAAAAAAAAAAAAATCATTTAAAAAATATGCAGTAAAAAAAAATGTTCATCGTGTTTTTTTTTGGAAAAGGGGGAATTATGGGGCATTTTTTTAAAAATTGGTAAGATAAACAGGCATATATGTAAGCTTAATGTAAAGTAAGGTGGAGTTATATTTGCAAAATTTTGATTAAATTGATCCCAAAAAATATCTATCCTACTTCCATAGAGATATTGATCCAAATTTTTTTTTAACCTCCGGAACCACAGTTAAGTATATCTTCAGAGGGATGAGCTGAATGAATTGTAGCCTGTGTGAAAAATGCCATACCTGACCGGGATTCGAACCCGGGACCTCCGGATGAATGGCCGAGACGCTACCACTCCGCCAGGGAGGCCGGCTCCAAAATTTCACCTAAAAATTGTTTCATATACAAGAGATTCTGTTCAAAATTTCATCAAAATCGCTTTGTCAAAAATTAATAACCTTCAAACACGTCAAAACAGATACGTACGCATTTCCAATTTTTTATTTTTTGGGGGCCTCGGATTGTAAAACGTCGAATAATCTAAAAAACTATCTCATTTTTTTGACTGATTACCATACGCTCCTTCTTACAGTATAACTCTACAGCTACGATCTTAGGAAAGTAAAAGTAACTAAATAAGTAGAATTAGTGACAAGAATTTTTATCTCTTTTGAAACTAAACGAAGAAATTCGTTAAGAAGAGCCATCCAAATAATTATAATTGTAAATATTATAAATATAGTTTTTTTTGTCTTCAGTCATTTGACTGGTTTGATGCAGCTCTCCAAGATTCCCTATCTAGTGCCAGT